>APFE031262670.1:116558-150701 GCA_000404065.3 Pinus taeda
AAAAGGGCAAAACACAGGCCCAACCTAGAAAATTGCCAAGTTGTAGCTAGAAACTAGGGTTTGTGGAAAAATGAGGAATTTGGCGGATCTAAGGGATGGGAAGTGTTTTAAAAGGTGATTTAAGGATAGGGGAAAGTGTATGAACATCAGGAAACAAGTTTTGCCGATGATTTGACCGTCCAAGAGAAATTGGCTTCAAAACCCTAGGAGAGGGAAATGAACTTGCCAAAGTACAACTGAAGCATGGACAACTTGTAAAATGACCCAATGGAACCTGACATGATGATAAAAACCATATGAATAATGATAGACTTAGCTGAATAGTGACATAGATTGGCATTTGGGCAACTTTAGAAGGAGTTAAAGCAAACCCTAGACCTAATGCCTAGTGACCAAATTTTGCTTGAAGACTCGCTGAAATGACAAAATTTGACCTTGACACTTAAAAATCACTTTGTAAGAGCATATTTGATCACCGGAGGAAGGCTGGTAAGACTGACACTAACACTATGAATTCATATTTCTCCACCATGGCATCAACCCAAACCGTTTGTTGCATTGCTTCCTTAAAGGAAGATGCCTCTGTCACAACACATTCGCCCATAAGATCCATCTAACCAGTGTACCTCTCCGGTGACCTCCTCTTCCTGAGCTGAGAAGTGGGTGCTCCCACATTCCCCCGTGCATCATCCAACAATTTGTCAGCCTCCCTGGTGCACTTTCTTCCCTCTCTGGAAGACTCTACCTGAGTTGATTTCCCCCTGCCCAGATCCTCTACATGTGGCTACTCCACATCAATCTAAGGCTCCTCAACCTTAGGAGCTAAAATCTCCTCATCTGCATGTAGATCAACCTCCCTCTCAAGGGAAACTCACATGGCCTTCTCCTTGTCAAATCTTACATCCATGCTAACCACTATCATCCTGTTGGTCGGCAAGTACACCCAATAGTTGTGAGGTGTATTAGTGTAGCCCACAAATATCCCCAACTCTCTTGTCGGCTCAATCTTCTTTGGTGCATCTTTGGTCACATGCAAATATACTGATGACCCAAAAATCCTAAAGTGACCAACATTTGGCCTCTTACTAGAATAATCCTCCTCTGGTGTCTTCATCTTAAGTATCTGATGTGTGTTATGGTTTTGAACATAAACTGTTGTGTTGCATGCCTTAGCCCACAAGTGTAATGGTAGGCCCTGATCATGCAACATCGTTGTCACTCACCCTACTATGCTTTTGTTCTTCCTCTTGTCCACCCCATTCTACTGAGGGTTATGGGGTGCCGTCAACTCTAGTTTAATCCCTTCCACTGCACAAAAGTTCTTAAACTCGTTTAAGACATACTCACCACCATTATCACTCCATAGGCCTTTAAACTTCTTTCCTGATTCTTTCTCCATCAATGCTTTAAACTCAAAAAACTTTGTGAAAGTTTAATCCTTTTTCTACATGAAAAATATCCAACATTTTTTAGAAAAGTCATCAAAAAATATAACATAATACCTATGTTTGGTCGTGGATGTTGTTGAGAATGGTCCACACACATCTGAATGAACTCGCTCTAGAATAGCCTTTGCTCAAATGCCTTTGTCGTGAAAGAAAGACTTGGTGTATTTTCCCAAAGTACACCCCTTGCATGTATCAACTTGCTCAAGCATACCTTTGGGAAGAGCGGTAGGGATCTGCAATATCTTCAAAGCCCCATGATGCAAGTGGCACAATCGCCTATGCCACAACTCGCCAACGTCTTGGCTTTATACCCTTTCTGCTTTTGTGCTCGAAGAAACACACTCCTCTAACTCCAGCTTATATAGATTCTTCAACTGAATCCCTATCTTCTTTACTTGACCCGTAGCTATGTGTCGAAGGAACGCCTTTCCTTTCAATAATATCACATCATAGCCTCTACCCTCAAGCATGGCAACAAATACCAAGTTCTTCTTCATCCCAGGCACATACATAACATTCTTCAAGGTGAGTGGAGCCCCATGCTCCCTCTAAAAATTAATCATGCCCAAACTAGTAACATTATACTTCCCCTCGTCACCCATCTCGATATGGATCTAGAGATCTTTCTCCTCTAGGTCACTGAATAAATCTTTGTCACCGGTCATGTCGAATGAAGCTTCAATGTTTAAGTACCATACACTTCCCATCGTTGATGACACAATGCATGCAATGAGGGAAATGTCCAATTCGAAATGAGAGGCCAAAACCTCACTATTCGCTCCTCCTTAGGACTAAGTCTTCCTAGACTTCTTAAGTGGACAATTTGTAGAAAAATGGCCCAACTCATGACAATGAAAGCACTTAACTTTCATCATGTCTTTCCTCTTACCTCCATGATAAGAATCAAATTTGGAATGGGAAGCTTTCCCTTTCCCCTTCTTTTCCTTAATCGCTAAGGCACAATTCTCTTCATCATCAATCTTTAATGAAGAGCCATCCCTGGTGTTCCTCCTAATCTCCTCCTACATCAAATCCGACCACAGTCATTCCCAATCTGGCAACTTCTCCCGACCATTGATGGAGTCCTGATAATTATGCCAACTCTTTGGGAGTCTTAGAAGAGCAAGACTCACCATATCATCCTCGGCAACTATGATTCCAACACTTCCAATTCATCACGACACTGAGTGAACTTGGTCAGGTATTTTGGAATCGTCTCGCCTTTCTCCATTTTGATTTTTCAAAGTTTGTCCTTCATTGTCAATGTCCTTTGGTCACTATTGTTATGATACAAGTATGTCAATGCTTTCCACATAGCATACGGAGTTTGCTTGCCATGGAGACTCTAGACAATGTGGTCTAGAACTCCCTCAAAGATTATCCACCTCGCCTTGGCCACACACTCCTTCCATTCGTCTAGATTCTGTGCATTTGATGTTATTGGCTTAGGAATGTCTTCATCAACGAATTCCTTCAAGCCAATATCCTCTAGCATAGCCTCCATTCTTTCCCTCGAAGCTATATAAATCGAGTTGCCTTGCAAGGCATACTTGAGCCGCAAACCGTAGAACGCCATCTGAAGTATGTATTGCAAATTCGAATTTCACCTATAACACAAAGCTCAAAACTTAAAAATCTCCTCTAATATATTGAATTCAGCTCTTATACCATGTAGAAAATCCTATAGATTCACAAGATCATGCAATTTACTAAAGCACAATATAAGAATCTACTTCTACTTTCAACCAGTGGAAGCCAATAGATTGATGAAAAAATATGAACAAGAAGAAGATAAATCAATGGAGCATAACACACGATGAATATGGGGAAAGCCATTGCTCAAAACCTCACTATTTGTATTGCATATATCCTAAATATGAGTGAAGATACAAATTTTGTTCTCACTAGAACAACTCCCCACAAGTATGTTCAACTCTCTCAGTGCACAAGAAAGCTCTTAGCCAACACTTAGCCAATTCTACATCTCTCCAAGCCCCTATTTCCTTGCACAATTCCTAGGATGAATAGCCTGTATTTAAAGGGAATTCATGCTTCCAAAACTGCACAATCCAAACATAGGTCCTTCTCTAATTGCATGCATGATCTATACAACTCAGTAAATCATACAATTGATAGTACGTTGCCCCTACACTCTAGTCTCAACCGGGTCTTTCTCAGAATCGACATGCATGAGTTTATGATGAGGGAATCTTTAGCTAACTAGAGTGACACTTATGGATGCACTAGTGCACTAACTGACTGTTAACTCTATGTTAGTTCCACAAATAGTTTGGAACTAATTTAACTAAACATAACAAGTAAACTTAGTTATCTAATTACAAATCACAATTAAACTCATCCTGGACCCCTAAAACTTAGGGAGAACATATATATGACTTCAGAAAGACTTCCAACTTGAAAATCCTAATCTAATTAAGTTACTTAAACTTAATTAACTATTTACAAGTTGCTATGAGAATAGAATTCGATTTTAATTCATAGTTTAAATTCAAGGACAAATTTAAATTGGAATTTCTTGTTGCCATTTCTCAACAAGCGGGGTGTGCATGTGGACCCAGCCAAAAAACAAGCTATTTGAGATTGGCCAACCCCAACCACTCTAATAGAGCTACGTAGCTTTGTGGGTCTTGCCAATTTCTATCGCAGGTTTGCGTTGGGTTTCTCTCATATCACTTGGCCTTTGAGTCAAATCACCAAGGGCAGAGCGAAAGAAAAGTTCTTCTGGTCTAAATCCCAACAGAAGGCCTTTGCTGAGTTGAAACATCACCTCTAATCTACACTAGTGCTCACACTACTAGAACTGCAACAAGCATTTGAGATTGAGACAAATGCCTCCGACTATGTTATCGGGACAGTTTTTACTCAGCAGGGGCTTTCTGGTGACATATCACAATGAGACATTTTCAGACACAGTCTGAAAGTATCCCACCTATGATAGAGAGATGTATTCCATTGTGCATGTTTGTCGACAATGGAAGCATTACATTATGGGGAAGGAAACGGTCATCCACACAAACCACCGACCCCTACAAATCATACAAACACAAGGAAAGTTGCAGAATGATCAACATAAAAAATGGTCCACATACTTGCAACAGTTCCATTTGAACATCAAGTACAAGAAGGGAAGCACCAATAATGTTGTAGACTGCCTCAGTCGACCGTTGGTCATAGCGCTAAACACTCTGCTTGACTCTTGTGGACACGAGACATCAAAATGGTCACATCTTTACAAGAGTGATCTAGAATTCGACACCACATACTAGATGCTCCTGAAAGGTACGCAAGTTCCAAACTTTCACCTCAAGACATACTATTATGCCACATGGGACACTTTTGTGTTCCTTTAAGTGAGCATGCCAAGATGATTTGGGAGGCACACTACGGTCTGGTCACTCGACATTTTTGGGTAGAGAAGACAGCGACAACGTTGTAGAAGTAATTTTATTGGTCAAACCTTCGACAGGATGTTGGGAAGTACATTAGATCCCGCACTTCCTGCGCCATTACCAAACCTGCAATCAAGAAGCATGGCCTGTATACTCCCCTACCTACTCTTGCCTGACACTGGGAATCCATCTCCATGGATTACATGTTGGGCCTTCCATCTACCAGGCATTTCAATGACTGTGTTTTCATGCTCGTCGATAGATTTTCTAAGATGGTCATTCTGACGGCCTGCAAGAAGAGTATGACAACAAGAGCCCCTGCCAAACTCTTCTTTGAACAAGTATGAGTACACTTTCGAATCCCATAGTCCATTATCTCATATCGGCACAGTTGGTTCCTAAGTGCATTATGGTCAAGCCTCTGGTCATTGTTGGATACCAAGCTCACTAAGTCCATGGCCTTCCACCCCCAAACTGATGGCCAAACAGATGTCGTCAATAGAATGATAGTGCACATCTTACGCATGTACAACTCGAAGCACCCACACACATGGGATTAGAGCCTTCCCTATGTCCAACAAAACTACAACAAAGTTCTTCATAGCTCAACTAGACACAGCCCCTTTCAGGTGGGATTGGGATTCCAACCATTATGTTACATTGATGTTGCCATACCATTTGCAGCTACTTAGGCATATTCATCTCATGTCTAGTTCGAAGCTTACAAGGCTAACAACTTCATTGAGCATATTCAACACATTCACCAACAGCTCCATGACATATTGGACAGGGCAAATGCTAAGTACAAACAACGTCATGATCAACACCAGGTACCACACAAGTTCCAGGTGGGCGACAAAGTTTGGTTACATTTGCAGAAGGAGCACTTAGTTGGGCCCCACCGCAAGATTCACCCACTCTGATATGGGCTTTACACCATCACTAAGGCTATAGGAGACATTTCTTTCTAGCTCAGCATTCCATTGTTCCTTGGACTGCACCTAATATACAATGTGGATCGGTTGTGGGCATACTTTCCCCCATTGTTGGACACATTAGACATTGTTGAGCATCTGACACCAACAAAGCTCAACCCAAGCTGTATTGAATAGACCACAATTGATAGGATCATGGACACACAGATCAATAACACTCACTAGCAAAGGATCTAGCTATATCGAGTTGTCAAAGCAGGCCAATTCCTTCACTAGGGCAAGTGGCTCACAAGGGACCAGGTTCAACAAAAGTTTCCTCACCTCGTGGAGGCTTTGCACGCAATGGGGGGCATTTCTTCCTAAGGGTCAAGGATTGATCTAGGTGGATATTGGTTTTCACCCACCAATTCCACCTAGACCTCCATTCGATTTCATCAATTTCCTTTATTATAGCATAATTTACTATTTTTAGTAGTTTTTCGAGTCCTGAACTTCTGGAGCTGTTTTGCCCCATAAACAATGTTTTTTGAGGTCCGCAGTAGGCCCGCAACCATAAACATAGGCTTGTCCAACTATGCGCTTATCACAAATCTTGTAGTACTTGGATATATCTTTCTAACGAGGTATCGTACATGCCAAATGGAGATCATATGACCAAGTTACAACCCCGGGAAGTTGGCTACCCCACTAACCCCAATGGGGAATGTTGTAGCTTATATTGTGTTTAAGGTTATTTATAACTTTTATCACAATGTGTGGTCAAAAATTCACCGCAGGGGTTCAACCTCAATGAAGCTCCTTTATATTTTCTTTCCCCTGCAAAGCCTAAAAGTAAAGAAGTATTGTGCTTGTGATAATTACATATTGAAATCACTAAAAGAAATTATATGGAAACACATTTGAATGTATACAAATATATATATTGTAAAGCACATTGCGTATTGGAAATAATAAAGAGAAACAAGTAATAAGGGCGGCATTTATATGAATCATAGCGGCACTTAACAAGAGAGAAACAAAGTAATATATCGGAATCACAAAAGAAACAAGTGTTAAAAGTGTTAAAGGACCGGACCTGAAATATATATATATATATTAAAATTTCGGTAGGTTCGCCACACCGCAGGGCTATAGATGTTGGTTCCGTCGATTGTGATATGCGATGGGATTCTGGACGCGATATTGTTATTTATTACATTTAATAACTCAGGTGGATCCGATGGAGTTATTAAACCGGGTTAATTCTTTTTCAATTCCGCTTTTGCGTGCTTTGCGTTAATTTTGTTGTGTAAAGGAAAAAAATAAGTGTTAAAGCCAAATTTGAAGAAAAGGCAGTTGGTCGAGTTTCCTAGTGTTTTGGCCAATTGAAATGCGCGCGATACATGCCTAAGACCATATTTACGCAAGACTAACACAGTTTATCACGATTAAAGTGGATTAATCATTATTTAGGCAAATATAGAGGAACTCAGTAGCGGACTAACAGAGCAAGCCAACAGTTATCATCCTCTTCTAAATTCAGTTATGTTCTTATTATTTCATGTTCTTTGAGGTGTCTTTTACCCTCTATAAAATCCTGTAAGAGTTTTCAATTCAGATAGTTAGGGAAACAGTTTAGTAGTTTGACAGTTTCAGAGATCAGCAACTGTTTCACAAATGTAAAAAAGGAGGAAAATTGACAAAGAAGAGGTTGTTGGAATTTCAGAGAACCTGGAGACTAGGCCATTGTATTCCTGATATAACTGTTGATTATTGAAAGAATCAAAAGTTTCCATGAATTGTTGGGTATAATTTTGTAACCTTCTCTGTCATGCATCATCTTATGTTTTTTTCTTTCAAGTATAGTAATGAAGCTGCAGGTCTTTATTTGCTTATGTAGATAAAGTTAAAATCCCTTAAAAGAGTGCTCCTATACTTGAAGTTTTCACCTTCCTTTCTAAGTTATAGATAATAGTTTCTGTTTAAGGCAACATATTATCTTTAACTTCTCCAAGGGTCACAGATAGTAGTTTCTATGTTAAGCAGCATATTATCTATGATTTAGTTCTCATTTTCATAATTCTTCTAAGTGACGGATAATAGATTCTGTGTTAAGCAACATATTATCTTTAACTTCTCCTTCAAGCTTTCTTAATTCATCATTTATATCTAGCAACAAATGGCATTCTAAGATGTTCTGGTCATACGTGTATTAAGGGCTAAAGACCAAGTTTTCCAGGTCCTTCATTTGAGAACACATCATATATCTAAGTGGCAAATAAGTGATAGTAAATAATATTTATTAATGTCTTAAGCACAATTTCTCCACAGCCAGGAAATTGGTTTCTTAAGGTACAACATTAATTGGCGCCGCTGCTCGGGAGAGAAGAAAAGAATAATTTTCCATGGGTTTTCAATATTTTCCTCTGGTTGTTCAGTGAGGAGGAAATGTTTGGCTGTTCTGAATAAAAGCAATTGAATAAGAGCACTTTTCGTTGGGTTTATTAAGTTTGAAGTTGATTCTTGAGAATGACAAGTTTCAACAGTTGGTTGTACATTCACACCTGTGATTTTCACTTACAACATTGATTGGTGACTCCACTGTACTTTGAAGTTTTCTTTTCTGGGTTTTAATGGCTCTCCTTGCATTTTCAGTCCATAAATTTGATCCATTTGATTTTACTGGGATCACTCGCTATCCTCATGATATGCCTGCATTTTATGTCCTGAATGAGTATCTTCCAAAATTCAGTAGAAAGGAAAATGAAGATCCAGCTCAACACCTCCAAGAGTTTCATGAATGCATGGAGCAGCAGGGCATCATTCATGAAGATATGAAGATGAAGTTGTTTTTTTTTTCTTTGGACCTAGAAGCTAGGGTTTGGTTCAGGTCTCTGCCTCGTTCAAGCATTTCATCTTTGAAAGATTTCCATTCAGTATTCAATTCTTATTGTAGAACTTATTATCCTCACAAGTTTCTTTTTGAAGGTTGTTGCGAATATTATGATGCTAAATAAACTTTAAAGGCTCAAGATAATCTTATTGATGAAACTAATAATTTCGTTGATAATATACCAAGCATTCAGAGAGGTTATAGCCAGATTAATCAGATCCAAACAAGCACATTAGAGATAGAAGCAAATTTGGTGGTTGCAGGAAAAGCACCAGAGACATAGTCTATCCAAGACAAGGGAAAGGTAAAGATGGAATCCTCTCAAAGTCAAACATTGGAGGATATGTGTAATATAATTAAAACTTTGTCAGATAGGTTGAATAAGTTAGAGTTAGAAAATAAGAATTCTTAGAGACCTACGTTATATGCAGTAGATGAAGATGAACTTGGTATCGAAGGAGAAGAGTATGAATATGATGAAACAGATGCCATTCATGATGAAAATAAAATTGATGAATATTGGGAGCAATTCTATGATTTTATGCAGACTGAACTACATAAGAAATATGACTTGAGATTGAGGAAAAGATCAAGAAGTCAAGAAAATAAAAGTGAGCAGCAAGTTTCAATTTCCTCACTAAAGGCGACTCCACAAGAATCTCAGCCTGCAAAACAAGTGAATAAAGGAAATTAAGAGAGTATTTATATGGAGGAAAATTCAAACATCCATCAAGGATTTATGCTCAGCATTCGAGAAGAGGAAGAAACAATTAAGTTGCAAATAAATCCCCAGAGTTCATATTTTGTTAAATTTGATGATCCTCCTATCTATAACGAAAATGGTTTAAATGGGGAACAAGATGAAGCCCTTCAAGTTCATCAGTTAGGTGTTGAACATACAGGAAGAAACCAACAAGTAGGATATGTTGGACAGCAATATATTGAGCCATTTATCATAGCAAAAGAGGCTATCTTATGTAAAACTAAAGCTGATAAAGAGATTGTATATCATTGCATTGAAGAACATAAGGATGCCCATGAATTAGAGGCAAGCAATCTATTTGAAGTTGATCATATGTCATATAATGATGTGAAAGAATTTCCTTTTCTTCTTGAGGTTATCATTACAAATTATTTTAAATCAAAGCTTAGAGATGAAAAGTGGAGACATGAAAGTGACATAGATAATTTTCTTAAAGATGTTGTTGATTGCTCTGTTGGGCATATTATCCCAACAGAAGGTCTATTTGAGCAAGAACCTTCATACATAGAGAATTTCTTTTTTGGAGCTGATCAAGAACATATTTTTATTTATACTTTTGAATATCATGTGGCAGATTACATGGAAGAATTTATGAGCAGTCTACACACATCATTTTGTGGATATACTCCTAATTTTTGTTGTGAGCTGCTTTTATGCATAATTTATTTTTGTTCAGGATGAATTGCATTTTCAAGATTCACTGGCAGAATGGTTCTAGATTAAGCACCCAAATGTTAACCTGGTACCATTGGAAGATTGACTTCACTTGATGGAGATCAATCATGTACATATGTAGGAACTTGTACATAAATAATCTCAGGTGTTGAGCATTTGGTTTCCAGTTGCAGTTATTCAGTTTAATCATTAGTTGATGAATAAAGGTGACTTTCCCAGCTGGAAATTGGTTTGCAGAGGTGTCATACTTCAAGATTGTTAGGTTTCAGTTGTCAAATTTCAGGGTTTTCACAGTTCTGGACTCCATGCCCAACTAAGGCTATCGATCTACGATTCTCAATATTTTGTTATCAAAG
Source organism: Pinus taeda (assembly GCA_000404065.3). Classification (NCBI taxonomy): domain Eukaryota; kingdom Viridiplantae; phylum Streptophyta; class Pinopsida; order Pinales; family Pinaceae; genus Pinus; species Pinus taeda. The sequence continues at coordinate 127,018 of APFE031262670.1, forward strand.
CGCAAGCATCTTATCGCTGCAGATATTGGTGTGGGTTCACTGTACAAATTTTCAGACAGTTAAGCTTGGCAAAGCACTATATGACTCCATGCCCAATGGATAAGGCACTAATCTACGGTTCTTAGCACTTCTGTGGCAAAAGAACTATCCCTAGTTGGAGCCATATGTTGTAGCTAATAATGTGTTTAAGCTTATTTATAACTTTTATCACAATGTGTGGTCTAAAAATTACCGCAAGGGTTCAACCTCAATGAAGCTCCTTTATATTCTCTTTCCCCCGCAAAGCCTAAAAGTAAAGAAGTATTGTGCTTGTGATAATTACAAATTGAAATCGCTAAAAGAAAGTATATGGAAACACATTTGAATGTATATGAATATATATATCGCAAAGCACATTGCGTATTAGAAATAATAAAGAGAAACAAGTAAAAAGGCGGCAGTTATATGAATCACAGTGGCACTTAACAAGAAAGAAATAAAGCAATATATCGGAATCGCAAAAGAAACAAGTGTTAAGTGTTAAAGATTTGGATCTGAAAATATATATATATATTATATTAATATATATAATATTATATAATATATATAATTATATTATTATATATAATAGATATATATATATATATATATATATATATTGTAAAGTCCCGACAGGTCTGCCACACCGCAGGGCTATAAATGTTGGTTCCGTCGATTGTGATTGCGATGGCTGGACCCAAAAGATATATATAGCGTGTTTTATACTTCGGCGGGTCCGCAAAGCAATGAGCGTTGTTTCCACCAATTGCGATTCGTGATAGGTGGACCCGAAAAACATATATATTATGTTTTAAAGCCTCGACGGGTCCATGATATCGCATAACACTTTATATATGTGTATATGGCTATGCTGATTGTGAGATGTGATGGGCTGAACCCGAAAAACTTTATGTTACGTTTTATAATGTCGGCGGGTCCGTCGTATCGCAAAGCGCCTTATGTATATGTGTTGGCTCATTCCGCCGATTGCAATTTCCGATTGGGATTCCAGACCCGATATTATATATGCCATGTTTTATACTTCTGGCGGGTTCGCCATATCGCAGATTGTTAAGGTTTGGGTTAATACATCAATTGAAAGCGCCGATTGCGATATGCGATGGGATTCCGGATCCGATATTATTATGTATTACGTTTAATAACTCGGGCGGATCCGCTAGAGTTATTAAACCGGGTTAATTCTTTTTCAATTCTTCTTTTGCGTGCTTTGCGTTAATTTTGCCGTGTAAAGGAAAAAATTAGTGTTAAAGCCAAATTTGAAGAAAAGGAAGTTGGTCGAGTTTCTTGGTGTTTTGGCCAATTGATGCGCTCAATACATGCGTAAGCCCAAATTTACGCACGGCTAACACAGTTTATCACGACTAAAGTGGATTAATCATTATTTAGGCATATACAGAGGAACTCGACAATGGATTAACAAAGCAAGCCAGCAGTTATCATCCTCTTCTAAATTCAGTTATGTTCCTGTTATTTCATGTTCTTTGAGGTGTCTTTTACCCTCTGTAAAATCCTATAAAAGTTCTCAATTCAGATAGTTAGGGAAACAGTTTAGTAGTTTGACAGTTTCAGAGATCAGCAACTGTTTCACAAATGTATAAAAAGAGGAAAATTTACAAAGAAAGGATTGTTGGAATTTTAGAGAACGTGGAGACTAGGCCACTGTATTCCTGATATAACTGTTGATTAATGAAAGAATCAGAAGTTTCCATGAATTGTTGGGTATAATTTTGTAACCTTCTCTGTCTTGTGTCATCTTATGTTTTCTTCTTTCAAGTGTAGTAATGAAGTTGCAAGTCTTTATTTGCTTATGTAGATAAAGTTAAAATCCATTAAAAGAGTGCTCTTATACTTGAAGTTTTCACCTTCCTTTCTAAGTTATAGATAATAGTTTCTATGTAAGGCAGCATATATCTTTAACTTCTCCAAGGGTCATAGTTAGTAGTTTTTGTGTTAAGCAGCATATTGTCTATGATTCAGTTCTCATTTTCATAATTCTTCTAAGTGACGGATAGTAGATTTTGTGTTAAGCAGCATATTATCTTTAACTTCTCCTTCAAGCTTTCTTCATTCGTCATTTATATCTAGCAACAAATGGCATTCTGAGATGTTCTATCATACGTGTATTAAGGGCTAAAGACCAAGTTTTCCAGGTCCTTCATTTGAGAACACAACATATATATAAGTGACAAATAAGTGATAGTAAATAATATTTATTAATGTCTTAAGCACAATTTCTACACAGCCAGGAAATTGGTTTCTTAAGGTACAACAGGGCCCACAAAATCTTGGTGTTCCATCTCCTAGGGTTAGGTTTTTGGTTGTTTAGGGTTTCCCCTTATTGTTCAATAATTAAAAAAAAAAAATTGAGCATCATTGTAATATAGTTCAAAGGCATGTGGACGCCACAATTCTTCTCAAAGATAAGCTACCTTCGCCCGAGCTACTTTATTTCTATTCTACTTGTAAGCATTCTTTAATTCTTTGATATTAATGAACTGGAGATTTATTTCTTTTGCATCTCTGTGTTTATGTTTATATATGTATTTTTTTGTGTTCCTGGATAAGTCTTGATTAGGAAGTAAACAAAATTGCAAGTGTAGCTTATTGACGAGTTATCAATGAGGTTATAGCAGCCTTGACATAAGTTTCTATGTAAATAAAACAAGACCAAGGTCAAGGGACACGTATTTCAAGATGAATGGAGGGAAAAAACATCACATTGGGGATCACTTGTGGCTAATTAATGGCTACGGAAATTGGCATTGGCATTGGCAAAGGCAAAAGACAACAAATGGCAATTAATTCAAAGAATAAAGGAAAATAGGAGAAAAGGAAGATGAAGAGACATGAATATACATGTTATTGAAAATTGAGAGAAAAGAAATGGAAATGAAATAAAAATGGAAAGGAAAGGAAGAGGCAACGAATATCAATCATAAAAATGCACCTGAGAAACAATTGACAACTTTTGCTCAAATTTTGATCAGTTTCAGCAAAAGTGAGAGAACCAACTAGGGAGAAAGCAAGCAAGGAAAGCAAGGGAGTGCAAGAGGAATTTTGGACAACAGAGTGAGGTGGTCTCAGGAAAATTCCCAAGGTTCGAGGGTCGAGATGGTCATTCTCCTGGAACTCTTGACGACTAGGTGGAGAGAGGAAAATTCCTCTGGGTATGGTGAAGAAGTCGAAGGCATCCAAGTTGGTTTCCTTTTGGTGATTTTTGGACCAATTTAGGTGAAATCATTATGGTTGAGGGTTGAGGTGGTTTAGCCTTTGACAGATCTGGATGGTTCTATTTTAGATTTTCCCATGTGATCCCACATTCGTGCTTGGAATATGGCACATGGGTGATTGGCTGAAATAGAGATTCAACCCAATCTATGGTCAGGTGGTACGTGGAAGTCCCTTACTTGGTGGGCATTTGCATATGGTAATATGTGTTGATTCTTAGTGAGATTTATGAGCACATGTATTCGTTATTGTGTTGATTTTATGATTAGTTTGTCATGGTTTTATCTTGGTTAAATTTTGGTTATAAGCATGGTATATTTATCCTTGTGTGATGTGCTCTTCTTATAGATCTATTCCATGGTTTGAGAGGCTCTTGGTTATACTTTTTAATGCATGAGCTAATATGTTTTTGATGCAGCTAGCAAGAGAGGGAAACAAGCCTTCTTGATGACTCTTTGATGAAACTAATGATATAGTGAACATATATGCATTCATGGCCTATAGGTGTTATGTTTACAAAGTGTTTGTCTGAATGATTATTATGTATCATACAAGTTTGAGCAGGAATTAAGTCAAGTATAAAGAATGAAGACCCTTATGGGTTAATGACAAAGTTCTGGAAATTTTTAGGCATATATGGGTAGTGGCATGAAGACTAGCTTCAAAATCTGAAACAAGGATTCTAGTGTAGTCTCTTTACTAAGAAAATCCAGTTGTAGCTGCATGGAGGAAGGCTTAAGAGTGTGGTTGAAGCCTTCTGACCACATGCACAGCTTGTCATGCATGCATTTGGGATGTGAAGTGAGTTAAGGAGGTAATTCTAGTCCATAGAAGGTTGATCAGCAGATGTTGCTTGACATCTGGGTGATCTGGTGTTCTTGGAGGTTGCAGTAAGTTTCGGTGTGATAGAACCCACTTCCATAATTGGAACTTGGTTGTCACGTCATGTCATACTAACTCTCAACTCATGTTTACCCTAGACAGTTTGTAAAAGCAAGTAAATGTGGGATGGGGTGTTACAAAGGTATTATTTGAATTTATTACAATTCCTTTTGAGTCTAATGGAAATTATGTTCTTTGTACAGGAAAGCATGGAAATGCCCAGTTTGGGTGGCTCGAACTGGGTGTAAGAGAATTAGTAGCAACAACAAAAGGAATTGGAACATGCAACAATATGTTGATAAAGAACTTCAAGAGGAGGGCCATTGTGGGACATGGGTACCCAATAGTGTCCATTGATTAGCATGCTATGAGTAGTATGATGGTTTTGAGGTAGGGATATGCCTTGGTTTTTGGACCTTCTCATGCGAGGAAACTTTTCCAAGGGACGGATCGCTCGAGGGACTAAAAATAAGAGAAGGGGATGTCGGGGAACTTGGAAGGTGAGTGACTCACAAAAGGGGGTGATCAGATTGCTCGAGGGACTGGGAAGCAGAGAAGGGAAGGTCGGGAAATAAATTTGTTTTGGTCATTAGCATTTCCAGATCAAATTAGAAGCACATTGGGAGTGTGCCTGCGAATAATGAGTCGGTAAATATTCACTGAGAGAACAAGTAGCGTAAGGATTGTGGCGCTATACATTAAAGGTAAACTTTGATCTTAACATTGGATTTTGGACTTCCTAGGAAGTAGGTGAATCTCTGGTACTACTTTGAGGGTGGAGGTGTGAGCCTCTGGATTCCCTTTTCGTTGATGCGGGTATCATATCCTTTTATTTGTTCTTTAGAGGAAATGTGCATACGTATATATGTGTATATTATTGGAAATATTCTATCGAGCTGTGTTTATAAAGATCCATAAACATTATGTTCATTTGTTGGTTGAAGCAAATGTGCATAATTATATATGTGTTTGTCATTATAAATATTGCATCGAGTTGTGTGTTGGATCCTCGAATTGTCCTTAATTTTGACATCCTTTTCCCCATTTTTCCATCCATGTCATATATGTTTAGATATAAATTTATAGGATATAGGGTCATCAATGTCATTTCAACTATAACAAAAGATATCAAATCATTATCGCCCATAATCTAAATTTTGTTTGTGAAAATTGGCTAAAGTATCTCTTTGGCTACCAAATTGTAACATTTTCATAGCTGACTAAATTCTCCATAACCCAATCCATGGTTAGATAGGATGTTGAGACTTTAAAATCAAACAAAATACATGAAGAGATGCTCAATATCAAGGACATTTTTATCCACCTATTATGCCAACTCAAAAGATCAACTAGATTGAGAATTTGTTTGGTCAAACGTTTAGGTCAACATTGTTCTTTTCATACGCAAGGGTTTCAAGAAGCGGTTTTGGCATCAAGCGAACGTGACAAAGACGATCTCAAGCGAGTGAGTCTCATGTAGCTGATGTGTAGAAAAAGAGGATCTCCATGCTTTTCTATGATAAAGTAAAACATGTCATATACATTTCTTAGTTAAATTCAAAGACTATGTTGTCGATCCAAGAACTTGCCTCTTGACATTTCTTTCTTTAAGTTGTTAAAATACCTAGAGTATAAATATATACTTGTCAATTTGAAAGTTGAGATAATGAAGAATAGATCATAAATACTTTGTTTATAATTGTTGAAGATTCTGTGTTTTTAATACAAATACTTTGTTCCTGAAATGTGAATGCATCCTTAGCAAATTTGATTTGAATTCATAGCGCCTTACACTCAACGGGAGGGCCCCTTGGAGAGTTGTAATATAGTTTAGATGCTTTTCTCAATTAGTTACAGTTATATTTGCAGTTAGTTTACTTTTTTCACATCCTTTACTTACTATTGATTTCATTACACGCAATTGAACGCTCTTTAAAATTGAAAACAACCAAAAAAACTTAGTTCTTTTCATTAAGAGTTTCCACTGCCTTAGATTTAGATGTTTAGATTTATTCAGATCTCTATTGTGCACATTAGTAATCTATCATAAGTTGAAGTTCAATTCTTCCTCTTTAGTTCTCTTAATTTCAAATAGTTTGGTTTTAGAATTAGTTTCAATTCTATTTGATAAATTAATGTTTCAACTTCTTGCAATATAACAAAATTTCATTTCAGTAAGTAGAGTAGTCTTTCAATTTAATGCAATTAGATTAGTCATTTTGATTTATTGCAAATATAATAGCCATTTCAATTTTGATGTAAGTAGAATAGTTATTTCAATTTGACACAGTTAGAATAACCATTTCAATTCCTATCATTTGATCTTGGTTTTCAAAGAATAGTTTGTCCTTTTCAAGTTTCAAAGAAAGAACATGTGCATAGAGAGTTGATCTTGATTTAGTTTTTTTCCAAGATTTCCTTTAATAGATTAAACTTTACTTCGATAAAAAAAGACAACTCTTAGCATATATTGCACATGCACTTCACAAGTACACGAACCTTGGTTTGACAATTAATGAAGTAATTTAATTACCAATTAAATTACCCAACATTTTGGTGTCATTGTCGAAGAAGTGTATATAGGAATTCTTTTTTTATTTGCATACCATATTAGATGCATTCATTCTTTAGATGCACAATTCAAATCATATTAAAACCATTTAAGATGCATGTATAGAGAATGAGATTCTAGGGGTAGATTTATAAGTAGAGGTAGAGGATGTAGTTCAATACCAACATCATCAACCACCCCCACCAGACCACGTAGTGTCACACCATCCACAGATACTCACATTTCATCCATACCAGGTAGACACGGACTCCCTGAGGTACATAGGTTTGAAATTCAACCTAGGGACTCACCAACTTCGTCCATAGAAGTTTTAGTTGAAGAACCTACATCCCCTGTTGAAGGAACTGTATTTCTCTCTTGAATAGGTGAACAACTCCTAGGATAGGTGTTAGAAGTTCCTAGTGAGGAAGAGGGATAAACATTTTCCGATATACCATTAGTAGAAGAACTAAAGGAAGAATTAGACAACCCTATTGTTGAACCTTAAATTAGATCTAAGGAATCTACAATGGGAGGAGAGGGAGAACGATAAGTACACAATGTAGATGGTGAACTTAGTATTGGTGGAGGAAAACGTAGAGGAGGAAATAGAGGAGGTGTTCAAGGTGGTAGAGGGGTGAAAGGGAGATGATAGAGAACAAGACCCTTATGGATTCCCTATCTTCGATGAAGCTACCACAACTACCAAGAAAAATATCTCACCTTCTATTCTTCCTAATTTTCATGGCTTGAGAATTGAGGATCCTGAGACATTTCTTTTTGAGTTTGAAGTATTGTGTAGATCATATGATTATTTACTTGGATACTAAAAAAATGAAATTTTTTCCAGCCACTCTAAAATATGGAGCCCTTAAATGTTTCATGGGTCTAGAAACACACTCTATTAGAACATGGGATGAAATGAAGAGAGTATTCCTAGAAAAATACAAAGATTAATGTATGCACTGTAACCTTAAGGATGAAGTCTTTAAATTGGTTTAAAGAGAGAATGGAAACCTTGAAGATCGGGTAGAAATGTTTGCCTATAATATCAAAAGGGCTAAAATGCACAATTTAGATGAAGGGACACTAAAAAGCTATTTTGCTAAAAACTATTAGGTATGAGTGGATTGATCTCCTCAATTTAATGGGAAAAGGAGATGTCTCTCTATTGTCATTTGATGAAATTTGTGTTGTGTAAACACATTGTAAGAGGCAAAGAAAAATATGGTAAGAATCCAAGACAACCAATCATGTCAAGAGTAAGAAAATATGCATATGGAACAGTAAGTAGAGCAGAATTAGGAAATTTTCTTGATAATTTCAAAACAAATATCCTTGGAAACCTTAGTGAATAATTGGATACTCTAAGGATACAAAATAGGCAAAAAACTGAGAATGTTGCATTATCCATTTTATGTCCTAGGTGTAGAAAAAACTATGCTCTACGAGAATGTCCTATGGATAATATTGAAATATGTGTCATATGTGTAGAAAATCATGATACAAAAGAGTGTCCCTCAATACCTGGGCTTAAGGTTGTCTTTCAAGATGAAACTGGAACAAGTCAAGTTGAATCACTTTGCTTTATTGCTAAAATACCATGGCGGACTCAACAAACAAGTATGGCACAAAGTTCCAATGCCCAATATCAATCATATCCACAACCACGAAGCAATGGGAATACACACATGCCTTGGCCACCCCAACCTCAAAACCCATCTTGGGCACAAGATTGGAAAAAATCTTATAGTATAAATCCTCGATATCCTCAACACCAACAACCATATCCTCCATACCAACCTCAATACTACCCTCCTCATCCTACTCGACTACAATTCCAAACCCAACCATCAAATCAACCATTTCCCTCGTCATCCACTCCATTTCCTCAAAAATCTAATCAACTACCTGCTCAACCACTTCTGAATCCAAATATTAAAAATCCTCAACAACCCATTTATAATGTTTAAGGTCAAAACTTTCAAACTTGCATGATAGCCCCCCTAAGTCAAAATGATGTCCAACTTAGATCTAGTAGGGTTTTGCAAAAGAAATCACCACCACTTGTCATCCAATAATTTAAGGAGGATAACATCCCTAAAAAAGAGGAATCTCTTGATTAAGAAAGGGCTCTGCCAAATGAAGGTGTTCCTACACAATTACATGCCAACCAAATAAAGCAAATTCCTACAATTACTTTAATAGAGAAACCTTATGTCTCCCTACAAAAGCCCCCTTTTCCTAAAAGGCTCAAAATTGAAAAGGAATAGAAAGGCAAATTGTTTTACTTGAATATGATATGCTAGATAAATTGAACAATATTTGCATCAAAATTCCTTTTACTTCAGGTTATAAAGGAAATACCTATATTTACAAAAACAATAAAGGAGTTGTGCGTCTAAAATCCAGAAAACCAAAAAAAAAAAAAAATGTTAAAAAAAATTAATTGGTAGGAAAGATTACACATATTGTAATGGGAAAACCAATAGTTCAAAATATCTAGATCCAGGTAGCCCTATTGTGAAAATCCACATCAATGGTATTGAAATTCCAAACACTTTGAACGATTTAGGAACATCCATTAATATCATGAGTAAGCAAACTATGGATCAATTTAGGCTTCCCAATCTTCAATATACCCCAACCTTGTTATAGTTAGCAGATAGATCTATTATCAAATTAGATGGTATATTAGAAGATGTGTGTGTATCTTTAGATTCATGGGAGTATCATGTTGATTTCATGATTTGAATTCCAAAGAATAATCTAGGAGGCTATCCATCGATCCTCGGTAGACCTTGGCTAGCTACAGTTGATGCATTCATAAGTTGCTGATCTGGTGATATGTACATTTATGATGGTAGTTCAACTAGGAGATTCACATTGTATCCACCTGCAAAAACAATAATTGAAGTAGAAAGTGAAGTTTAGATTGATGATGACAATGAAGACTTTGGGAACATTCAACCAGTATTTACTCTTTCACAAACAGATTAAGAGGCCCAATTGATAAATTTGATGAATAATAATGATTCTTCTTCATATTGTGAACAAGATTAAAGTTTTCAATAACAATGTAATATTTAATTTTTATAATCTCGTCAAATAGCTTTACGTTCTATGGAAAAGTTTGGTAACTATTTAGTATAAATTTTTCTAGGAAAAACATTAAACATTAATAATAACTTGGAAGAATTTCAAAATTGCTACAATTTTTTTTTTTGCATATGCGTGGGAATACACTGTTATGAAGGGAATTGAACCTAACACATGTATGCATCACATTTACATTTAGGAAAATTCCAAACCAGATAGACAACCTCATAGAAGGATAAATCCCAATCTGAGAGAAATTGTTAAAGAGGAATTACAAAAGTTGCTTAGTGTGATTTCATTTATCCAATATCATATAGTCAATGGGTCTCACCTTTAGTGATATTGTTCCCAATAATAATGGAAAATGGAGAGTGTGCATTGATTATAGGGAATTGAGTAAGGCTACTTTAAAATATCACTTTCCACTACCTTTCATTGATCAAGTACTAGATACTTTAGCATGGAAGAAATACTTTTCATTTCTTGACAGTTTAAGTGGATATAACCAAATCCAATTGGCACTATAAGATCGAGATAAAACAACCTTTACATGTCCGTGGGGTACATATGCTTACATGGTACTTCAAAGAGTAGTTTTAGGTATCTTTTCTGATCTAATTCATGGTTGTGTATAAGTTTACCTAGATGATTTCATTGTCTATGGAAATACTTTTGAAGAAGCTCTTGAAAATTTGGAAAAAGTTCTAGTTAGATGTAAAGAAGAAAATCTTTCATCAAGTCATGAGAAGTATTTTATGATGTTAATCAGGGAATTGTTTTAGGCCACCATATTTCAAGTGATGGAATTAAGGTGGATGCATCTAAGGTAGAGGTAATTTCTAAAATTTCAGTTCTTACTTGTCAAATAGATGTTAGAAGTTTTCTTGGTTTTACAGTGTATCAACGAAGATTCGTAGAAAACTTCACAAAATAGATTCTCCACTCTTAAAAATTCTTACAAAAGGTTGTGATCTTGTTTGGAATTATGACTGCTAAAAAACATTTGAATCATTGAAGCAGAAAATTATTGAAGCGCCAATTTTAAGAGGGCCTAATTGGTCACTCCATTTTCATATTTGAAGTGATGCTTCAGATACAACTTTAGGAGTTGTGTTGGGACAAAAAGATATAAATCCTTGTGTTATTTATTACACAAGTAAAAATTTGACATGTGCAGAGTTAAATTACACAACAACAAAAAATGAGTTTGTAGTTGTCGTTCATGCCATTAATAAGTTTAGACACTATATCATTGGTTATGGAACTTTCATTCACACACATCATTCTGCTATTAGATACCTAATAAATAAACCAATTACTAATGGCAGGATTATTAGATGGTTGTTAATATTACAGGAATTCAATATTACTATTCTGGATAGACTAGGAAAGGAAAACACAGTCGTTGATTTCCTTTCTAGGATGCATAATGATAATATTGATACCCTTGTGAAGGATAATATTCCTTATGAATATATTTTTGCAGTGTCTACTAAAACTCCTTGCTTTTCAAATATTACTAACTATCTGGCTACATGAAAGTTCTCCCCACAATGATAAACCAAAGAAAAGCATAAAGTCATCTAATCAAGTGCACCTTACTCATGGATAGAGGGAGAATTATACCGAACTGGACCTGATTTGATCATTAGGTGATGTGTTTGAGAGGATGAAGTACTAGCGATATTAAAATATTTCCATGATGAACCATGTTAACGACACTTTGCTGATAAAATAACTGCTTACAAAGTCCTTCTTTTGGGATACTATTGGCCTTCACTTTTTAGAGATGCCAAGGGATATTTCAAAAGATGTGATAGCTTGCAAAGAATGGTAAAACATATTCCATCAAACGAGATGTCTTTGCAACCTCAGTTATTTGTAGAGCCTTTTGATAAATGGGGTCTATATTTTGTTGTTCAATAAATCCTCCATCTAAACATAAAAGGTATATAATTGTTTGTATGGATTATGTTACAAAATAGGTAGAATCTAAATCACTTCCTTTTGCTACTGAAATTGTTGTAGTTACATTTATTTTTGAGGATATTTTCACTTGTTTAAGTGTCCCAGTGGAAATTGTGACAAATCAAGGTACTTAATTCACATCGAAGTTAGTGTAGAAAATTATGGAGCAATACTAAACTAGACATCGAAAGTCTACTCCATATCATCCACATGCCAATGGACAAGTGGAATCTACCAATAAGGTACTTGAAGTAATACTGACCAAGCATGTACACTTGCATAGAAGAGATTGGGATGAAAGGCTTCCGAAGGCACTTTGGCCATATTGTACGACATGGAGAAATACTACTGGACACACTCCATATGAGCTTGTCTACGGGAAGCATGTTTTTCTTCCAATTGATTTCCAAGTGGAGACTTTCAAAACAACAACAAAGTTGGGCCTTCATCTATTTGAAGCTCAAAAACAAAGGTTAGCATAGTTGAATGAGCTAGATGAGATCCGATAAGATGTTATAAAAAGAACTATCATAATCCAACAACAAAGATCGAGATGGCATGACAAATTCATCAAAGTTTATAAGTTCAAGCTAGATGATTGGGCTCTTCTTTTTTACTCTAAATTCAAATATTTTCAAGGAAAATTCCAGTCTCACTAGCTTGGTTCCTATGAAATAGATATTGTATTTGATAATGAAGCAGTTAGAATCAAGATTATTGGTGAAGAAAATATTACCTTCCTTCTTAATGGCCATATATCAAAGTTATACCATAATCCCTTGACAAGAGAAGAATTTGTCAAATATTTCTTAAATAGTTCTAATTTAAAGTTGGTTGAAAAAGGAGATCCTTCTCCCCATCTTCAACCTAATTTGTAATTTATTTCCTTAAATTGAAAAAAAATTATAATAAAATATAATAAGTGTATACATGAAAACCAACATTGTTGGCATGTATATACAAAAAATCTTTACCGAAAACCAAGAATTCTTGGCGGTTTATATTTTCATAGTTCCTTGTCTCGTCCCATTTCCTTTTTATCCTTCCTTTTTATTCTAATAAAATTTTCAGGTCTAATAAGTATTTTTGGAGACCTAGTTTTTGTAAGGCCCTCGCTAAAAATCCATGTAATAAAGTTAACAAGGCAACGTAATAACCAAGGTCATACGACACATATTCCAAAAATAGTGATGGGGATCACTTGTGATTAATTAATGGCTATGGAAATTGGCAAAGGCTTTGGAAAGGCATGAGACGTTTATTGGCATTTTATTTACGAAAATAATGGAAAATAGGAGAAAAATGAGGTGAAAGGTCATAGGTTGCATGCGAGGAGGAATATGAAGAAAATGGAGGCCTCATTAATAAAAAGGCTTCCGAGGATCAGTTTGTAGCTTTTTGTCAGTTCTATTTTGGAGCTCTTATTCTGTACTCTCTCTCTCTCTCTCATACTCTTAGACACTTAGATTTTTCTTGGAGCACTCTTGGAGGAGTGTGGCATACATGGGATTTGGAGCAAGAAGGAAGAAGAAGACCAAGAAAGTGCAAGAAGACATTGGGATCAACAACTACAGTGGGTTTTTCTTATAGGTACCAAGTTGCATGTATGATTTCCTTGCTAGTTTTGGCATGCATGGCACATGCATGTGTTTTCTTGGTTATCATATGTCATTGGCATGGAGGATTGATTAATAATGGTTTTGCCTAGCCTTACCATTTCCTGGATAGCCATGGTGTTGTGGGTTTATATTTGTTTTTTCGTTGGTGCTCATGCTCCTTTGAGTGCGGGTTGAGTTACTAGTTCCTGGAGCCTTGGCTAGACAAACGCTCTGGAATCCCTATAACAACTTGGGTTGAGTTACCACTCTTGGAAGCCTTGGTTGGACAAATACTCTAGAGCCCTTGGTGGGTTGACTTAATAGTCCTGGAAGCCCTGGTTGGACAAACGTTGTGGAGCTCGGCAACAGTTGTGCATTGAGTTACTAGTCCTGGAAGCCTTGGTTGGAACAAATGCTTTGGAGCCCTAGATAGCTTGGGTAGAGATCGATATGGTGATGGTTAGTGATGTTCGACCATGAGGTGGAATCACTAGTTGAGGGTTGAGGTGGTTTAGCCTCTAGAAGCCCTAGTTTGGTTTGTTTGACTTGTTTCATGAGATCCCACATTATTTCTTGAAATATGGCATGGGGGTGATTGGCTAAAAGAGAGATTTGGTTCAGCCCAATCTATGGTCGAGTGGTAGATGGAAGTCCCTGACTTGGTTGGATTTTCATATGTTAATAAGAGCTCATTTTCCTTTAGTATTTTATGAGTAAATGTGCTTTCCATTATGTGGCTTTAGTGGTTGATTCCTCATTGATATATCTCTAGTTATTTGTTGGTTATAAGCATGTTTAATGATAATTATGATGTATGGATCTCATAATTTTTTTATTAGTATATGAAATGTTAATGAATGAGTGACCTAATAGATAACAATGCAGCTATTGTGAGTAGATATTAGTCCTCTTTGACGATTCCCATATAAGTATGAGATCCCTATGCTCAGATATGTTGTTGTGACCTGTAGATTACCTATCTATGATATGTTTGATGAAATGTCTGTCATGGCTAGTAGGGATTAGATAAAGTACTTGTTCAAGTGTTTGCATTAGTAACCCTATTTCAATGTTATTTACATTTCTAGAAGTTTCATGAAGTTTTGGGCAATGGCCTGAGTCTTAGCCCTGAAAAGTGGCACAAAATTTGGGGTTGTTAGAACTAAACTGCTTGAAAAAGGCCACATTCACATGGACTCCTTGCTATGGGAGTGATTGGAGGGTCCCAGTCACATGCATGCCTTGTCATAGGATCAATTAAGGCTCTAGGTCAATGAAAAAGCAAGTTCTCTCAGGGGTTGGACACTTGAATGGGTTGGTTGGCTCCTGGAGGTTTTGTAACTTTTGAGGAAGGTCAGATTGGTCTTGTCATGTTGATTCCACTTCCTTAATTGTACATGGGAGTTTAATCATATAATAGTAATTATTTGTCACATGTTTACCTCGGTGGACCAATTAGCTTGGGTAAATGTGGGAGGATGGTGTTACAGAGTGGTATTAGAGCATGGTTCCATTCTCCTTGGGTGATGTCTGGTTTTAGTTCTCCTTAGATTAATGTGTTGTCATGTGTACATGTCAGTTGCATATGTGTCCTTATGCTTGTGGTCTATGTGCTTGTTGTGTATGCATGGTGGTGGTCATGGTTGTTGTTGCGATATCATGCAAAAGTTGATGGTGTTGTTGTCAAAATGTGTTCATCATGAATGCATGTCAATGTTTCTATATATTGTGTATGTATACGTACATAGGTTGTTAGGGATGCATAGTGTCTAGTTGGTGTGTAGTTGTCGCATCATGCATGGTAACCTTATGATGATTGAGATGACGTCTATATACTGTGATGATTATGATTATACATGTATTGCGCTAATCTGGTTGATCTTCTAGACGAGGTATCCTTCCCTGAACTACACTAAGGTAAGTTGGTTTGTTTATAATTTGGTTTAGCTAACATGATATACCTTGTAGGAAGAAAATATCAAATATGACTAGCAATATAGTAGACTATAGCTCACGAGATTATCCCTATAGATAGGATGAGAAACATGGTGAGGAATATTCTCCTGACATAGCAGACACTCTGATAAGTTTGAAGGAAGAAATAAGGAGTTGCAAAGAAGATAATGATTGAATCATTGAATCACAAGAGAGACTTGTTAAGGAATAGGAGAAATAAGCAGAAGTCAATGCAGTGATCCTTTAGAGCTTGTCATACTTGTAGAGACAGGGACTGCTTAGAATAAGTCATGGACAGGAGGATAAGACTAATGGAGCATATAGTAGTAGGTCACATGGTGGGCACGGGTTGGATAGAGATGACACGGTCAGAGATGATAGATTCTTGGATACATCTGATAGACGAGGCAGTGGACATGGGCTTTACTCTAGTTCTGGTTTAGAAAGGTATCATGGTCATCATTGTTATCATTCTTACAGGAAGGGTGATAGGGGATATTTTCTAGATGATTTTAAGAAAACAAAACCACCTACATTTGATGGGGAAATGAAGAAGTCATAGGATGCATAATTGTGGTTGCTTGGGATGAATAAGTAATTCAAATTACATGATTACTCAGAGGACATGAAAGCCAAGATAGAGAATTTCGATCTTAAATGTAAAGCAGACATTTGGTGTGAAGATGTAAAGAATGTCAGGGGAATCTGGGAATAGGAGTTGACTTGGAGTGAGTTCAAGATACTTTTCAGGAAAAAGTATTTATCGAAAAGGTACTATGATGACAGGGAAAAAGAATTCTATGAGATGAAAAGATGGGATCTATTACCAATGAGAAGTACACTAGCAAATATTGGAGTTATTGAGATACGTGCCTTACCTCAAGGAGGAGAAGGCCAACGTTCAAAGATTCATTAGTGTGTTGCAGGTAGAATTCAAGGATAGGATTGAGTTTGATGAGCCTAGATTATTGGAGGAGGCCATTCAGAAGCTAAGTCATTGTTATGAGTACTCAAAGCACATATATGAAACTAAGCATGAATGGAAAGGTAATGAGAAGAATAAAAGAAAATGGGATAAGAAGCAAACAAGACCTTAGGACACAAGTAACAGAGAGAATACAGCACCGACTAAGAAGTTCAATACACTTGATAGAGGACAGGGATTTTGGTCTGAGGAGCAGAACAAGGGTGATGGTAGGAAGCCCTTGCAGTGTTGGACTTGTGAAGGAGATCATCATAGGAGAGACTGTACACAATATCAGGGTGGTACACTATAGATCTATAGTGCTCAGGAGGCACATACAGTGGGGGATGTTGGACAAATTATTCCTTGGATTTATGCAGCGTTGGATAACATGCAAGCAGATCACCAGACATCTATTATCAAGTTGGATGGTAAGATTTGTGATCAAGTTGTTTCTATTTTTATTGACGTTGGATATAATTATAGTTATGTTAATCCTAACCTAGTGGATAAGTGTGGTTTTGATCTAGGTGGCTGAAGAAATAGAAGTGGCCTTGAAAATAACTCAAAAATAAAATTCATCAGATGGAAGTGAAACTAGGACCAAATCATAGTGCTCGTCGCTCTGATTCTAACGATGTGAACGACACTCAAATTTGAGTTCATATGCTCAAGTTGTAGTTGGTCAATGTTCTAGTAAAACTAGACCAAGTGGTAGTGACTAACGAGGCAACAATTTCATGAAGGGATGACGCGCAAAAAATGATAGTCAGAAAGGGCGAATTTGTTGCCTCCTTAATTCGTCCAGTAACCCTTAAAAATTGGCAGAATTTTTTTAACCTATGGTTCTAAAAAAATAAATAAAAATGGGGTGGTGGGATGCCACCCCTGTCTGACCCACGGTCAATACCATTTAACCACCAACGGTCTCATATTAAATGCCACCACCAAACAAATACTAATCTTGAACTATATACGTTATGCCAACAAAACAATAAGCCATATATGGGGCGGGCGGGTTTTGAACCCAGTCCATCCCCCAACTAAATTGATACGCCACCAATGAGCCAAAGACTCATACGTTGGTGAGTCTGCCACTCTCGAATATTTAAACCACTCATTTGCTCATTCGACCAACGAAACCCTGAGCAGCTAGGAGGGGCGAAACCTTGAATGAGGAATCTATTTTAATGTTGAGAAGATTCCCTTGGGGTCCAGAAGTGTGAGTCTCAGAACAAGACAAGTTTATAGTCATTTTCACACAGTTTCTCGCCAGGAATCCAACTGCATAGCTCATTTCTCCAGTCGAGGTATCCATTTTTCGTACACGACAGAGATTGGAGGTATAAGGGTCATTTTTTAAAAATTTGATTGTAATTCATTTCTTTTCTACCACTTAATGAAAGAAGGCCTCCCCACTTTGAGAAAGGCCCAGAGACATGTTCCACATTGGGTGAACTCCGTAGTCGAATCATTTATGTGTCTTTGATCCCATGGTTGCTTTATGATTTCCACTTATTTTCATGTGTTTAAGTTATTTGGTCACATGCTCTTTTATATGAAATTATGTATGCATCCTTGAAGTTAAAAGATTTGGATCAAGTTTGGTATTAGAGCAGGTCTTCTTGATGCAAGTTGCATTAGTGAATTCTAACCAGGAACAAGATCCAAATAGGTGAAGGAAAAATTAAATCCTTTGATCCTGAAGTGGGGCGTGCACCATAAAGACGAAACATGGCATATGAGGAATCTTGAATGGAGGAAGAGTGAAATTACCACAAGATCTTCTTCACCTTGGCAAAGAAAGTTGACAAGTTGTTTGCAGAATATGAGAAGACAATCAAGCCTGAGAAGAAAGAGCCAAATGACCATGCATAGGTAAATCATGAAGGTGGAAGAGGAGAGCCTCTTGAACCGCCCTCTTCATCCTCTAGCAATAATTATTCTTATTCTTCTTCTCATCACTCTAGAAAGCATCATGGGAATACATCTAAGAAGCCATTTTTTAAGCTAGATGTAAAGTTTGAGTTTCCCACATATAATGGAGAATGTAATGCAGAGAAACCAAACAATTGGATTAAATAGATCAAAGTTTATTGTCGGATTCAGCAGATCAAGGAAGATGAGGCCAAGATCCAATTAGCATCTCTTCAGCTAAGTAGCACCGCTCTCGTCTCATGGGAGAACAAGTTGCAAAAAGGCAGCAAAAACTCAGGTAATCTCCTTTCTTCTTGGTCCAACTTTTTTTATGCATTAAAATATTAGTTTTATCCTTTCTATTATCAACAAAGCGCTTTAATGGAATGGCAATATTTAAAGGCAAGGAAAGGGTCAAAATGTACAAAGCTTCACATAAGAGTTTAGAAAACAAGCATTGAATTTGGGCATTCCACTTGATTCACCCGAAACTATAACAAAGTATATTGGTGCTTTACATAGTTAAATCATGCATTCTTTGTTATTATTTGAGCCTACTACTATTGATGTGGCCAATGTGAAGGCCATTCACATTGAAAGAAAGGCAAGAATGATAAAGAAGAGCAACCAAAGAAATCATCTTTCAAACCTCATAATGGAAAGTTCAAAGGAAAAGGCAAGGGAAAGGACAAGAATGTAGCTACAACCAAGAAGGAGGAAGGAGCAAATCCATATTGCACACATTGCAAGATGGAAGGCCATGATGATGAACATTATTGGAAGTTTCATCTGGAGTTGAAGCCAAAGAGATTTGGTGGGAAGAACAAGCAAAAGATGGTGGCAACTGTGTAGTAGGACCTTGGATACGATTATGATGATGAGACACTGATCATAGCAGTGGGCACACAAGGTACTCTTTCTCTTCAAGATAATGAAAATTTTGAGTTACATGCAAGTACAAGTTCTTCAAATGAGCCTATTGTTAATGAACGAAAGAGAATTGAATTGTTCCTCAATAGAGTGGTAATGAAACATACTAAAGTGGAAACCTTGTTTGATCCGCACTCACAAGAAAATTTGATTCCAGAATCCTTGGTTAAAAAGTTAGGATTAGAGACCAAGCCTCATCCGAAACCCTACCCTCTTGGTTGGGTGTGTGATAAAGCAAAATTACATGTAACCAAGCAACGTACAGCTAGATTTGTGATTGCATCCAAACTAGTAGATGAGGTTGATCTCAATGTTGTACCCTTGGATATTTGTGGTATTGTAATGGGGAGTCCATATTTGTATGACAGGAAAGCAATTTTCTTTTGGCGTAAAAACAAGTATCATCTCACGAAAGATGAGGTGGAATACATTGTTAGATCTCATCACGCCAATATCAGTGCAAGTCAGATGAAGAGATTGATTAATTCCAGAAAAAGAGTGCATGATCATGGTTGTGAGAGCAAAAGATGCTCAGACATCTAAATATTTCCAAGGTTGTAATCCCACTCATAAAAAGGAATTGTATGAAATTGTTTCTAACTATGATGGGATTTTTCAGAAACCAAGTGGGTTGCCTCCAAAGCATGAGATCCAAATTGAGATTCACTTACAGTAGGATGCTCCTTTACCCAACATTGATATGTACATATTGTCAGTCATTTAGATGGTGGAGATAAAGAAGCAGGTACATGAATTGTTGAACCAAGGGGTCATAAAGCCAAATTCTTCTCCATGCAATTCACCTATCGTGCTGGTGTCGAAAAAGGATTACACATGGAGAATCTGTGTAGACTATAGGGCACTCAAAAATAATGGTGAAGAATCGGTACCCTCTCTGTCTCAACGATGATTTGTTAGATCAATTGAAAAATGTTGTCTATTTCACAAAACTGGACTTGCGCAGTGGTTATCATCAGGTCAGGATTGCAGAATAGGACATATGGAAGACTACATTCAAGACGAAATAGGGGTTGTTTGAATGGTTGGTGATGCCATTCAGACTATGTAATGCTCCAACCACATTCATGAGGGTGATGAATGATATCTTCAGACATTTTCTTGATGATTTTGTACTTGTGTATCTTGATGACATTATTGTTTTCAGTAGGACATAGGATGATCATGTGAGTCATGTTAAAAAGGTGCTTAATGTTTTGCAAAAAGAAAAATTGTATGTCAAAATGTCAAGTGTGAGTTTGGGAAGACCTCTTTGGTTTACTTAGGTCACATTGTTGAAGGTGGACAATTGAAAATATATCCTTATAAAATTCATGTGATTGTAAAGTGGCCTAAACCCATCAATGTTACAGAGGTTCATAGATTTTTGGGCACATTACAATACTGGTGAAGGTTCATTGCCAACATCTCCATCATTACATCCCCCTTACATGCATTGACGACTGTGAAACAAACCTTTCAGTGGGGAGGAAAACAATGGAAAGCCTTTAATACACTGAAAAAGAAGATCGGTACCACACCAGTTTTGGATTTACCTAACCTCCAACAACCATTTTAGATTGAGATTGATGCCAATGGATATGACATGGGAGTAGTATTGATGCAACAATGGAAACCTACATGTTACCATTCAGAGACACTCTTCTAAGTTGTTGTGAACTATCCCACATATGACAAGGAGTTATATGCCTTGGTTCAAAGCATGAAGAAGTGGAAGCACAATTTACTCAACAAGGAGACCATCATTCACACAGATCACTAGCCCTTGTAGTACCTCCAGTCGCAGACCAAGCTTCAACAAGCACGCCATTTCAGATGGATGGGATTCCTCTTGCAATTTCAATTGGTAATAAAATAAAAGAATGGCCACCACAACAAAGTGATAGATATGCTTCCTCGCCCTCCTATTTTTGCATCTGTAGTTTTGCAAAATGCCTCTTTATCTCTTGAAATTTATGTTGAATAGTATGTTGATGACGATGATTTTAATGAGATTTAGGAAAAGATGACTCATAGATCGCAGGTGGATAATTACCATTTGCAGGGAAAGTTGTTATACCACCTTGGCAAACTTTGTATCACCACCAATGAAAGGATACACATGATCAAAGAGGTACATACCTCTCTTATGTCAGGTCATTTTGGTGTAGGGAAAACTTTGTGTCATTTGCAGAGGTTGTGTTATTGGCCTCACATGAAAAATGTTGTGACATGATATGTAAAGGGATGTGTGTTGTGTTTGGTTAGCAAGCCCACTAATAGAAAATTGGGGCTCTAGGCACCACTCCCTATTCCAATTCGTCCATGGGAAAGTGTGTCAATGGATTTTGTAGGCGGCTTGCCTTTGTCTATAAGAGGTCATGACTATTTGTATGTCATTGTGGATCGATTTAGAAAAATGTGTCTTAATGCCTTGTAAAAAGAAGGTCACTGTAGAGTAGACTGCTCATCTCTTCTTCCAATTTGTATGGGTCCACTATGGTCTACCCACATCCATTGCATTTGATCAAAACTCTCGCTTTCTTGGAGAGTTTTGGACAAGTTTGTGGAGAATGATGGACACCAAGTTGAAGAGGAGCATGACATTTCATCCATAGACCGATAGGTAAACAGAGGTTGTCAACCTGACATTGATACACTTATTCTGAGCCTATTGTGGCAATCATCCCAAGTTGTGGGACGAGTAGCTTCCCTATGTACAACATGCATACAACCAGACAATGCATTCATCCACTCAGGGCTCACCATTTGAGACATGCTTTGGCTATTTGCCAAAGGATACCTTAGACATGGTATTTGGGAGAGATGAAGATTCCAATGGGCAAGATGACAGGGACAAAGCGCGGAAGTTCATTCAGTGAATTCAGATGATTCATCAAGAAATGTAGGAGCAGTTGGAGAAAAGGAAAGCTCAATACAAATCTCGACATGACAAGCACCGAGTCGATCACCAATTCCAGGTTGGAGACAAAGTGTGGCTCCACATCAACAAAGACAAAATGAAAGAGGAAGGAAAGAAGTTGAGACCAATCCGATATGGCCCATTCACCATATTAGAAAAGATTGGAGAAAATGATTTTCATATCGATTTGCCAGCATACATGTAGATGTACTCACTGGTGAACGTTGAAAACTTGAAGCTTTATGAGCCTTCATTGATCATGGACACTGAAGAGGTTGGACAGGTTCCTATAGTAGACGATTTAGCATCTCAATACTTGGACAAGCTACCAGAAGACATAATTATTGACAAGAAGACGAGGACTTCATGACGTGGAGACATGGAGTATCTTCATATTGGTTTCAAGGGAATGCATCCAAGTAAGGCCCGATGTATGGAGAAGGAGAAAGTGAGGGAGTGATTCCCTCACTTGCCAATTGACTAATAAATCTTTTGGCAGTCCAAAATCTCATTAGTGGGGAGGAACGATCCAGGTGGCTCCAGAAATAGAAGTGGCCTTGAAAATAACTAAAAGATAAAAGTCATCAGATGGAAGTGAAACTAGGACTAGATCATAGCACTCATTGCCTTGATTCTGATGGTGTGAACAACACTCAAATCTAAGTTAGTATGCTCAAGTTATAGTTGGTCAAACTAGGCCAAGTGGCAGTCGCTAATGAGGCAACAATTTGGTGAAGGGATAGAACATGGAAAACAAAGGTCGGAAAGGGAAAAATTTTTGCCTCCTTAATTTGTCCAATAACCCTTAAAAACCAGCGGAAAATTTTTAACCTATGGTTCCAAAAAAATATATTTTGGGGTGGTGGGCTGCCACCCCCCAACAGTCCCAACAGACATGCATATATTTACGTTGAATATATTTAAAATAATGTGGTGGGAGGGCCACCCCCTGCGGACCCACCTGACCCACAGTCAATACCATTGAACCACCAATAGTCTCGTATCAAACATTGCCAACAAACAAATCCTAATCGTCGAACTATATACGTTATGCCAACAAAACAATAAGCCATATATGAGGCGGGCGGGTTTTGAACCTAGTCCACCCCCCACCTAAATCGCCACGCCACCAATGAGTCAGTGTCTCATACGTTGGTGATTCTACCGCTCTTGAATATTTAAACCACTCATTTGCTCATTTGACCACCGTCAGAGAGCGGAGCAGGTTTGGCCAGTAGAATCTTGAGCGGCCAGGAGAGGTAGAACTTTAAACGAGGAATCTATTTTGATGCTAAGAGTATTTCCTTGGGGTCCAATGTTGGCAGCGATCATCTATGCATTGAAGATGTGGAGACATTATCTTCTTAGTAAGAGGTTTGTACTATAGTTGAATTGAGGCTTCTGTGATCCATAATAGTTGAAAGAATAACTTCGGCGTAAATCACATGTAGAGAGACATTTGTCGACACGTTTCGAACCAACCAATGTAGTTCATCATCAGGACAAGTTGAAGAAACAGATCCAGCTACACCTGTTAAATAGACTAAGCAGAGACTTCAACGGCTATATTCGACTATAGGACCCAGGTCAATTTTTTTTTTTTAATATTATTGTTTTAATATTATTATTATT
>APFE031262691.1:0-20503 GCA_000404065.3 Pinus taeda
CCTTGTTAAGGTAAATAGTCATGCTTGAGACATTTATTGCCTCCGAAAGAAGAGGCTTAGTAGGTAGGGAGTAGTCTACCCAGGCGGTAGAATGGCCCAGATTCCGTCACCGGTCGGAAAAACTTCCGGCTCCAGCCACCGGCCATTTCTCCGCCCTCCGCTGCCTCTGCCCAGCTCCGTCCCTCCGTGGCCTCTACCCAGCACCACCGCCCTCCGCATTAATGTGGACGACTGACACGTTCGGATTTCGAACTATTCAATGCGTCGTGCCGGATTTTCAAACCGAGCAGTGGCGCACCATGGATTTTCTTCATAGCTTCGCAATCAATTTTTCCTCCGTCCCCAAAAATTCAAATTCTGTCTCCGCCCGCGCCAAAGATTCCAAACAGAAAATTTTGAAATGAGTCCATGGTACAGGATGGACTAAAACAGAAAGCTCTGCTAAAAATCAGGAAAAGCAGACAGGTAAAGGTAGTTTGAAGATGTGTAGCCATGGAAACTTGGAAATCAGATATTATATTTTAGCAATACGATAAGCATCATGGGAATCCCATGCTTGTGTTCTGAAGGGGGATAATGACAAGCGGGGTGCTAAGACTGCTGTTTCTATGGTTATTAGTCATACAGAGAGGCGTCTGCATCAAATGATGTTCGCTGATCGTGACTATGAAAGAGCACAGAATGGTGGTGCAGAGCCCAGGAGTGATCAACTCAGGCCTGTCGTAACTCTGCAGAACTGTGTCGAGAAACGTTATTCAGTTGTTAATGTCAAGTGCAAAGACCGACCAAAGCTTCTGTTTGACACTGTATGCACTTTAACCGACATGAAATATGTAGTTTTTCATGGCACCGTTGATGCCGAAGGACCTGATGCTTATCAGCTATATATTTTGAGACTACATTTCCATAAGTATTATACAGTTTTACCCTTATTTCTCTTTACTCTAGTGATTGGACTTTATGCCTCTGTTTTTTGGATGTGAAGGAGTATTACATCAGACATATAGATTGTTGCCCAATGAACTCAGAAGCAGTTCGCAGTGAAATTGGGCAGACAATACTCCAAGTGAAAGAAAGCTCTATATATTCGAAATCTCCTCCCGAGGAGACTGGTGGCAAGTTTTCACTGGGTAACCTCTTCAGGTCCAGCTCTGAGCGCTTCCTCCACAATCTAGGGTTTATAAAATCTCCCTCGTAATTGGTGTAGCAGGCAGGCAGCTCTGTTTCATGATCTAGATTTCCTGGAGTCCAATTAACAGAGATATCTTTTGAAGCCTTACTTTAAAGGGAAACATTCAATTCCCTGGGGCTTGGGTTCAGACCTCCCATTGACTGTTTGTTGCCTGATTGACCATGGAAGGAAAGGAATCGGCTATGCTGACGAATAGCGGTGTATAGGAGACTCATTTGTACAGCTTTCACTGTGAGCTTGTTAAGTGTGGCTGCATTTAGCTTAAACTTGTAATCATATGTAAATTGACATCAAACTGGTTCTCATAGAAAGAAAAAATGTACATAATTTGCACACAAATATTTCACCATTTCTAAAATTGGCTCTGGACATTGGTTTCCCTATTACTCAAGTTTTAGTACATGTTTACTTGATATCAGTTCCTCTTGTGAGATATTTCTTTTATCATTCTAGGAGAAAATGTAGCTAAGTTGTCACTATATTTTCCTTTATGAAATTTTGTATCTAGATGAGTATTAAACGTTCTTGAGTGGGAGCATGTTTTTGATATCTGATACTATTTCTCTCTGCAAACCATAGTCACTCTATATGATGACTTAAAAATAGAAATTCCAAATACCTTTTGTTTTAGGTTCTCAGACATGTAATTTTTTTGGGTGGGTGTATTGAAACTGGAGGATTAGTAAAATTCGGAAAACTTATATTAATAAAATCTATGCTGTGGCATAACAGGTACACCATGAGAATACAATAATGAGTTTCAACCCGTGGGAGCAACTCCAAATTCTTGTTTGATTTGTTTATAAATAATTTTTTCCATTGCCAGAGGGACCCGAAGGCAAACATACTGCATATCCAGATGAGCAATGTGCATTCTACACATCCCAGTATGGGTAAGATCTATATACATAACTAACCTGGGAGAAAATTCACTTCCCATATTAAATGGAAAACAATAAAAAAAAAACCAACAAAAAAATACAGATTCATCTCAACCCTGCATAATTTAACGGTCAACAAGCTCGTGGATAGGTTGCTTTTAATTTTAAATGGACCCATTTCTGATAGTTATATAAACCTAATAGTAAATACTTAGTATGATAAGCGAGTGTGTGTGGGTGGTAGATTTTTGGATGGTACAGTCAAATTTGTGCTCATGTTTTTCAATGGAAAAATTGGTAAAAATTATTAAACATGATGGGATTTTTTCTTTATATGTAAAAAAAGCAATTATAATAAACCAATCAAGATAGTTATGGAATCATAGATTCTGATTAGACAAACCATTGACTTTCTAAATTAATGGTTTGCTTAAAGAAGTGTAATATAGAAATTTGTGTGCCATTGTTTTATACTAAAGAAATCAAGAATCACTTTGTAATCGTAGGCTGATTAGACAACCCATTGACTTTTTAAATTTATCAGTGGTTTAAACGGTGGGTGACATAGAAATGTGTGATTCACTCTAATTTATTTATTAAAATTTAGTACAGATTTGGTGGAATTTATATTGTTGTTCAGATATTATATTTTATACCATGGGATTGAGTTTTTTTATGTCAAAAATTGAGTCAACGTGTTTGCTAAGAGGGTTAAGAAACTTGATTCTATAGAATAACAAAACAACGAACTATCTTCTAGCTCTTCCAATGTTTTAACTTGAACAAAATAATCTGTTATTTTGTTTGATGTTTTGGGTTAACTATTAATTTAAAGTAATATACTTTTACTTAGAGTTTGCAATTCTATAGGTTATGTTAATTAGATTTTCTTAGATAATCAAAACTATATTATTGTAAAAGCTTTGTATGTGAACTCAAAATAAGTCTGGATTTATTAAGCTAGTCTTCAATTTCATTTTGAATTTGGAAGATCTGCATAATGAGGTTCTGTTCTTATTCAATATTTTGAGGATTTGTTCTGTTTGTCTTCAGTTTAAGTTTGCAGGATTTGTTCGGTTAATCTTCTGCATATTCAAGAGCTATTCCTCTGGAATATTTGAGTTGGGTAAATGTATTTGCATTTGTAAGATCAATGCTTGAGTTGGGTAAATGTATCTGCATCTGCCAAATCTGGATATTCAAGAAATGTTTATCTGGAACACTGATGTTGGGGAAAGTGTATTTGGTTTGTTATAGATGTTGAACATATTCTCATTGATGTTAAATAAGATATATGACAGTTGTAAGAAATATACAAAACTTTGAAAGTATAATAAAAAAAGGGTGCATGTGAAAATGTAAAAAGTGAAAATGGCATAACAATAGAAAAGTGAAAAATCATTTTTACTTCTTTAAAAGTACACTTAAAGAAGTCAGAAATATTTTATAATTGGTTTTACCATTGGTGGTTTCAAGCCCATTGATCTATAAATAGCCATGGCTATTCCACTGGACAATTCATCATAATAAATCTGATAAAATTATACTTGAAATTCTAAAATCTATAATACGAAGGTTATTTTTGCTTATATTGTTGGATTTATTAAGTTATTATTTTATGTATGAAATATGTAAAATATGGAAAATAGAGAACATGAAAAGATACAAACACTCACAACCATGACTTGGAGAACTTGGGAATCAGAGATGAACAACAATATTAGCAAGACGATAAACATCATTGATGATATTTCAAGATTTGCCAATTATATTCAACAACGCAACCAATCATTGAATCTAGTTATTGCTGAAATGGCAATTTCTTTGAAAGTTACATTTCATTCCTCACTCATCCAAATAGGGAGACTTCTAAGTCCACCAAACAGCATGTTAGCAAAACAGGATTATTGCCAAGATGTAATATCAAGATCACTCATTTTCTTGTCATTCTAATCTCATCAAAGGCACTAACTTTCGAGGGCTCTCCAAACTATTCAGAATAAACAATTTATTCTAGTATAATCAACAATGTATTTGGTTTAGCTCGTAATGCTAAATGTATCATTGAGCTAGATCTGAAACTCCCCAGCATGCATGCTGGGCCAATAAATGTATTCATGTAACTTTGCTACTTCCATGATTACCATGGACAATCTTTTAAAGACCAAGGGGAGAAAACGAAAATGTATTCATGTAACTTTGCCACTTCCATGATTACCATGGACAATCTTTTAAAGACCAAGGGGAGAAAACGAGTGCTAGGAAACTTCTCCAAGATTTAACATATGTTGATTGCAGGATTGATGAATTTCTTGTTGTAGTTACCCTAAAGGAGATTCAAAGCACACCCGTAGCAAGCACCATGTGATTAGATATTTTTGGATCTATATTTATTCCTTTGCCACGACAAGGAATAGACATTTTATCCCTCATAAGTCGGCCACCTCAGAAGTTCCATGATACAGTTAGGGCATGTCATCTCAGTGATAAGTCTGAGGCAAATTAAATAAAAGAATGGTATCGGACCCTGGAAGCAATTTAACAAGGTAACCATGACTGGACGTCTTGCAGAGTGAATGAGAAGGTTGTTGACTGGAGTTGAATTATTTGACAGTTATGATAACAATTTCATTGGTTTGATTAAAACATGTTGAGCGAAAATGCTTGCTCCTTGTCTTAAGAATGAAGCTTATCTTTACGTTTTGAACAATGCAAGGTGGTTAGAGGGAATTCATATCTCTAGTTTTGCAGACCACTTGGGCTTTTGATTAAGGGAAGTAGGGAAGTCGTTTGATATATAAATTAAAGTCTGCTACTCATTTTTGCATACAGCCTTGAAAACTAGATCAGAACATACCCTGTTCACTTCATCTCTGAAATGGTTAAATTTGAAGGCAACATATATAATACACAGATTAACAAGAAAACTAAAAGGATAATGAGGGGAATAACAGGTTTTTCTCTAGACAAGACTTCATATTTGTCCTTGAGTTTCAAATAATGAAATCCAATGCTTCATAAAAGGTTTTAAAGCAACACACATTGGATTCCAAAACTAATATATCACATAATACATCCCACCATGCTAACAAAAAACCCAAAGCCTAAGGTGATAATAACAGGCTTTCTCTGGACAATAATTCATTAATCAGTAAATTTCAGGCTATTTCATAAAATTACAAAACCAAATTAATCAGTAAATTTCAAACAATCCCATTTAATTACAAAACCATTTATATGGTTTCTATAAAATCCAACAATTCAAAGAGAGTTGAGATTTCACAGACATTCAGGTCTAAACTGAGATGGAATATAAAATATTCCAGCATGGCACATAGCTTGTTGCAGAAGGCCCAAATAGGTCGTCTTACTAGCTCGGTCCTCATTCTCCAGTGGACTATAACTCCCAGTGATCCCATAACTATCTTGATTTGAGATTCTGATCCCATAACTATCTTGATTTGTTTATTATAATTGCTTTTTTTACATATAAAAGAAAAAATCCCATCATGTTTAATAATTTTTGACAGTTTTTCCATTGAAAAACATGAGCACAAATTTTACTGTACCATCCAAAAATCTACCACCCACGCTCGCTTATCATACTAAGTATTTACTATTAGGTTTATATAACTATCAGAAATGGGTCCATTTAAAATTAATAGCAACCTATCCACGAGCCTGTTGACAGTTAAATTATGCAGGGTTGAGATGAATCTATATTTTTTTGTTGGTTTTTTTTATTGTTTTCCATTTAATATGGGAAGTGAATTTTCTCCCAGGTTAGTTATGTATATAGATCTCACCCATACTGGGATGTGTAGAATGCACATTGCTCATCTGGATATGTATGTCTGTTTGCCTTAGGGTCCCTCTGGCAATGGAAAAAATTATTTATAAACAAATCAAACAAGAATTTGGAGTTGCTCCCACTGGTTGAAACTCATTATTGTATTCTCATGGTGTACCTGTTATGCCACAGCACAGATTTTATTAATATAAGTCTTCCGAATTTTACTAATCCTCCAGTTTCAATACACCCACCCAAAAAAATTACATGTCTGAGAACCTAAAACAAAAGGTATTTGGAATTTCTAATTTTAAGTCATCATATGGAGTGACTATGGTTTGCAGAGAGAAATAGTATCAGATATCAAAAACATGCTCCCACTCAAGAACGTTTAATACTCATCTAGATACAAAATTTCATAAAGGAAAATACAGTGACAACTTAGCTACATTTTCTCCTAGAATGAGAAAAAAATATCTCACAAGAGGAACTGATATCAAGTAAACATGTACTAAAACTTGAGTAACAGGGAAACCAATGTCCAGAGCCAATTTCAGAAATGGTGAAATATTTGTGTGCAAGTTATGTACATTTTTTCTTTCTATGAGAATCAGTTTGATGTCAATTTACATATGATTACAAGTTTAAGCTAAATGCAGCCACACTTAACAAGCTCACAGTGAAAGCTGTACAAATGAGTCTCGTATACACCGCTATTCGTCAGCATAGCCGATTCCTTTCCTTCCATGGTCAATCAGGCAACAAACAGTCAATGGGAGGTCTGAACCCAAGCCCCAGGGAATTGAATGTTTCCCTTTAAAGTAAGGCTTCAAAAGATATCTCTGTTAATTGGACTCCAGGAAATCTAGAGCATGAAACAGAGCTGCCTGCCTGCTACACCAATTACGAGGGAGATTTTATAAACCCTAGATTGTGGAGGAAGCGCTCAGAGCTGGACCTGAAGAGGTTACCCAGTGAAAACTTGCCACCAGTCTCCTCGGGAGGAGATTTCGAATATATAGAGCTTTCTTTCACTTGGAGTATTGTCTGCCCAATTTCACTGCGAACTGCTTCAATAGTTTTGGCATTTACAGGATTTCCTGCTGCATCTGTAACATAGAAGACATTCAATGCTTTATCCCCCTGGTGCTGACTTCTGCTCAAGTGACTGACAGCCCATTTTCACGAAATATCCGCGTGACATCAGAGAGAAGAGCAACACGATCACCACTGCATAATTCAAGTCTAAGCCCCTGCAGATTGGATCACATCAAACACTTCTCATCACCAACAAGCCATATGCTCAGTTTGTCAAACAATTCAACGGAACCCATCTAAAAAGCCCACAATTCATGTATCTGTATATCTATATGTCAGTCAGTGTGTATATCCCTTGTCTATCGGTGTGTATGTACCTATCCATCTATCCATCTGTTTGTCTCTCTATGATTATGTATCCCCAGAATCTCAGAATATGTCCTTATGATTTTAAAATGCTTATATGAATAATGTGACATACCTCAGGGACCCTTCTCTCTATGGCTGCCTCCAAACAATGGATTACTCGCCGCCTTTCTGCTTCTGAGTTCACTGGGCAACAATCTATATGTCTGATGTAATACTCCTTCACATCCTAAAAACAGAGGCATAAAGTCCAATCACTAGAGTAAAGAGAAATAAGAGTAAAACTGTATAATACTTATGGAAATGCAGTCTCAAAATATATACCTGATAAGCATCAGGTCTTCGGCATCAACGGTGCCATGAAAAACTACATATTGCATGTCGGTTAAAGTGCATACAGTGTCAAACAGAAGCTTTGGTCGGTCTTTGCACTTGACATTAACAACGGAATAACCTTTCTCGACACAGTTCTGCAGAGTTACGACAGGCCTGAGTTGATCACTCCTGGGCTCTGCACCACCATTATGTGCTCTTTCATAGTCACGATCAGCGAACATCATTTGATGCAGACGCCTCTCTGTATGACTAATAACCATAGAAACAGCAGTCTTAGCATCCCGGTTGTCATTATCCCCCTTCAGAACATAAGCATGGGATTCCCATGATGCTTATCGTCTTGCTAAAATATAATATTTGATTCCCAAGTTTCCATGGCTACACACCTTCAAACCACCTTTACCTGTCTGTTTTTCCTGATTTTTAGCAGAGCTTTCAAAATTTTCTGTTTGAAATATTTGGCGCGCGCGGAGACAGAATTTGAATTTTTGGGGACGGAGGAAAAATTGATTGCGGAGCTATGAAGAAAATCCATGGTGCGCCACTGCTTGGTTTGAAAATCCGGCACGATGCATTGAATAGTTCGCAATCCGAACATGTCAGTCGTCCACATTAATGCGGAGGGCGGTGGTGCTGGGCAGAGGCCGCGGAGTGGCGGAGCTAGGCAGAGGCAGCGGAGGGTGGCGGAGGGCGGAGAAATGGCCCGCTGCCGGAGCCGGAGGTTTTTCCAACCGGTGACGGAATCTGGGCCATTCTACCGCCTGGGTAGACTACTCCATAAATTTTGATGAATTAAAATATGAAAATGAAAATATAGCCTACATAAATGTAACGCTGGTAATCAGCACATAGTGATGTTGGATGAGACTTCTAGAGACGTCTCATTACTGTTTACCAGAGACGTCTCATTCCTGGAAAATTAGTGTTCCAAGGTTTCCCAAATAAATTAAGGTTTCTTAGGTCAAAATTGAAATTTAGGGTTTGGGTGGAAAGCAAAACACACGTTTCGTTTCCGTCCAATTTTTCATTGGAAATATGAAATTATTAGAAATTTAAGCTTATGGTTACCTTAACACTTACAAAACACAATTTCATTTCCGTTAAATTCCGAAGAAATTAGTGTCATGAAAATATTAAAATTTATGTGGAAGATTTCATTGCCAAAGTAAACGATATTAAAATTGAAGATTGCGTTGACTTGCTAAACACAATTTCGTTTCCGTTGAAATTGGAATAAAATTTAAACACAATTTCATTTTACGTAGAAATTTTCATTTCACGTAGAAATTTTCATTTAAAAAAAAGTTAAGAGGTTTTTGGTCATTTTACGTAGAAATTTTCATTTCACGTAGAAATTTTCATTTAAAAAAAAAGTTAAGAGGTTTTTCGTCCCACGTATTTTCGCTTATCGATCAGGGTGTGTATCGTTTCAAGGTTTCCCGAAGAAACTATTGCGTGGCAAACTTTCATCGGAAATATGAAAATAAATGAACGTTGGTTTTCAATGGAAATATGTAAAGGTTGGTTTTCATTGGAAATATAGGCAACGTGTATTATCATTGGAAATATATAAACGTAATTTCGTTTGCCTTGAAAATATGATTGCTTCTCTTTCGTTTCCGTTGAGATTTCATTGGAAATATGAAAGTAAATGAAATTTTAATTTTAATTTATCGTTAGCTTAAGATTTGCAAAACACAGTTTCGTTTACATTGAAATTTTAAGAAATTAATGTTTATAGCCTGTCATGGAAATAATTAAAATTTGAGGTCAACTATTCAAACAAATCACAGCTTTCATTTAAGTGGAAATTCTCACTGTCATTGGAACTGCCTGCCTTGTAAGTGTTTCAATTTTTCAGGAAATATTTAAAATTTGAGGTTAGCTATTCAAACAAAACACACTTTAAGACTTGCAAAACAAACAAACAAAACTAGTATAACCGTATAGTAATCACCACCACAACTTAATGTTAAATGATAAATGCTCAAATCAGCCACAAGTCCCTATGCACAAAGATCTATTGTTCCAAAGTTAAACTAGTCTTCCAACCTCACAGAAAACATTAGAATTTAAGGTTTAAGGCTAAACACAACCTTCATTTAAATATAAATTCTTGCGAAATATGAAAGTAAATGAAATTAAAATTTATTGTTGTCTTGACATAAAGAACACAATTTCTTTCATAGTTTTTGCTTTTCCATTTTCACTGTGTTTATTGTTCCAAGGTTTCCCAAAAAAATTATGGTTCCAATCTGTCAGAAAAGAAAAGAATAGATATTATCAAAACACACTACGAATTAGGAAGGTAAATGAAATTAAAATAAAAGGTTGGTTTGACTAAACAACAGTGGGATTATAACTTTAAATGAAATTTAAGAGGTTGCACATGTTCTCCTCTGTTTTTCCTCGTAGGGATTATATATAGTCTTCTCCATCGTACAAGGGCTTGGAGATTCTTATATGTGTAAGTTGATTGATTAAAACTATCGATTATCAGAGGATCAGAGTTTCTTTACCACTATGCTGAGAGGAAAGCAAGAAAATATGTCTGCCAAGAGCACGCGAGTCGAGATCTCTGCACAGGAGTGGAAGCAGCTTAAAAAGGAAGGGAAATTTAGAGGCGTGGAAAGACGTAGATGTGGCACCTACGTTGCTACTCTCTGGAGCAGCTCCAATCGTACTCGCCTTGGAACGTTCCACAATCCGGAGTCTGCTGCCTTTGCTTATGAGGAAGCAAAAAGAAAAAGAGATCAACATGAACAGATGAAGAAAAAGGGGGAAGTCTTGTGCCTTGATTCGAGCAACAGGCCTGGTGACTCTGAGGAACTGTTGCAGCAACAAAAAGAAGCGGAGGTATTCGAAGGTTAGCAGCAGCATTGGTGTGAGTGAGAGCGTAGCATACTATAAAGGATCTGGTCTGTTAGAAGAGATAATAGCTCCTTACATCAAATTACCCATTCCTTGACCACTAGTACATCCTATTATTATTCAGGATCTGAATAATCGTTGTTTTTATGGGTGCCAGAATGACTCAGATGTAGAGTCACTCCAGAATAATGATAGGTTATCCTTTTGAATTCGTCAAGTATGATGTGGCTTCGCCCCATTCTCAATTCTAAATGCAAAATAGTGAAGTAAGGAATTTAGGCAAAGGTAATGAATGTTGATGATGGAGGGTTGAAAGTTGTTGTTTTGGTGGAGAGATCAAAGTCCATTGTAAAGGTTTTTTTGCATGGCAATTGTGCATTTTAATATTGTGATTTGGGTTTATTTTGGAAGCTTTTATATAGTAAAAGTACTACATTATCTAGTCTTCTACCATAACAAGTTGTAATTGTGAATTCTCTTTAATTATGAATGGTAAATAGTAAGTAGTTGTAATTGTTAATGGTAAATAGTGAGTTTATGTTTTGGGACTATGGAGCTATTGTTGTACCTCCTTGCAAGCTTGGTTATAGTAGAATTTTATTTTTGGTACTTAATTATGGCTCTTCAAGTTTAGAGGAAACTAAATGAAATTAGTTTCCTAGCTCTCAATAACTCAAATCCCTATGTCTGCTTAGGATTTTATGAAAATTTCTGGTTATGAGCATTATGGAAAGAAATTTTACAAAATATTCTTGGTTTAGGGAAATTATGAAATCCCTGGTATAAATAATGGCTCAGTGCATCTCAAACCCTCATTTCCACTATTAATCCATGTGTTCATGGAATTCTTTCTTGTCTTCACTCATTGCTTTGCTTTATAATCTTAAACCCCCTTTTTCAAAAAAAAAAAAATTAACTAAACATGACATCATTTATTATTACTTTTTGTTAAAGCTATGTTTTGAAAATTATATTCAATTCCTGTAAATTTTATAATATACTACAATGAAAATATGGAACACATTATTAAAAAAATGAAAAAAATAGAACAACTCTAATGACATCTCTCTAAAATTGAAAATATGGAACACATTATTAAAAAAAATGAGAAAAATAGAACAACTCTAATGACATCTCTCTAAAATTGAGAAAGACATGTTATGAGATATTTTACAATAGTTTCCTTTTCTTAGTTTGATTATGTGTTACCCCATTATTCAATATACTGCTTTCTTTCACTTCTCAAACTCTACTTACTGAGCCATCTGGTTGTTCCTTCCAAAACTTCTTCACATGTTGGTCATGTTTATCTTCTGTAAGCCACTCCTTAATCCTCTCTTAGATGTTAGAGGAGAAAGTTACCACAGTGATCAATCATTAATAGGAACATCCACATCATTCATTGTTGATAGTTCTTGTATGTTGTTCAACTTTGCACCAAATTTATGTAGCTTGGGGAAATCTCTCCTCAAACCGTTTTATCCACACACCAACACCAATAGGATCCTTTTGTAGAATATGAAATGAATTATTTCAAGTCAATTGAGAAGCCAACACTACTATGAAGAAAAATACATATAAAAAAAGATAAAGCAATTAAAAAACACATTTACTGTGTGAACTTTAATTCAACTATTAACTACATTATTAAATAGTAAAAGTATTACTAAAATCAACTATGAAACAAATCTACTTACATTACAGCTAATTTACAACACTACTATAGCTAACAATTTGATGCCTTAATTGAACACAAAATATCAATTTACATAACTAATTAAGCATTATTCCCAACACTCCCCCTTAATTATTAATGAGGATTTACTATCTTATCTCGTAGTGCTAAAAAATGATCTTTTGCAACTGCTTTGGTTTAGATATATGCTAGTTGATGCAGAGTATTTATATGCTTCAATTCAATATCCTTCTTCTTCATCAAATGTCTAATGAATTGATATTTCAGGTCAAAATGCTTTGTCATGCTCTGATGAATTGGATTCTTTGCTAACTTGATCCCATTTACATCATCACAATAAATCACTCTAGGCTAAATTTGTTTTTCTCCAATTTCATCCAAAATTTTTCTAAGCCAATTTCATCTATGACCATTTAAGGTAGTGGTAACTGACTAATTTCTCATGATTTTTGAATTGTTCACTTAGCACTCATTGCATCAGTCACACGGGTGAAGAAGTGGGATTGAAACTAGTGAAATGTGGAGAACGAATCACATAGCATCAATGATCACTTCTGGGGCTTGCACCCGGTAACTAGGACCCATCCCAGATCTCCTCTGGCTCAAGTGCGCTTAGGTGTGGAGTTTTTCCCCACAATCAAGACCACTTAGCTTGCTACCCCATTTGCAAAACCTTAGAAATTATTGTGCCTCATGAACCATTCAAGTAGAGATCCCTTGACCCTTTTGGAATTTAAGTATGGGGGTTTA
Source organism: Pinus taeda (assembly GCA_000404065.3). Lineage (NCBI taxonomy): Eukaryota > Viridiplantae > Streptophyta > Pinopsida > Pinales > Pinaceae > Pinus > Pinus taeda. The sequence goes on from APFE031262691.1 coordinate 12,921, forward strand.
CGTAGTGCATTATATTAGATATCATTTTGGGATTCAACTGACTTAAGTAAGTCATTCACCTATGACCATTTCCGTGAGAGGTAGTCGTAACTCACTAATTTCTCATGATTTTTGAATAGTTCACTTAGCACTTATTGCATCGGGTGATGCTCACAGGGGTGAAGAAGTGGGATTGAAACTAGTGAAATGTGGAGAACAAATCACATAGCATCAATCATCACTTCCGGTGCTTGCACCCGGTAACGAGGACTTCCCAGGAGGTCACCCATCCCAGATCTCCTCTCGCTCAAGCGCACTTAAAAACAATTCATACATTGAGACTTGATAAGATACGTGAGAGGTACCTTGGTCCTCACTTTCATTAATGGTGATGGACCTCATGTTGGTTAACAACTAACCTTAATGGCTAGTAATCCAACAAGATTATTGCACATTCGACCTTAAAACATATATTCATGTGCAGTAAAATGTACAAGAAAATGGGAGAACATGGTTTCTTACAGAAGGATTTCTTGCAAAGAAGTTGAACAGTTGCATTTCCTGTAGCAAAGAACTTATTTCCTGAACAATGAATTTCCAATAGAACATTTTCTTAAAGAATATCGCAAGTACTAATCATATTCATTATTAGTTGAGGCTACGTAATTACACGATGTTGCACATGATATGGTTTTGAGGTGGTTTATGTTTCCAAAGCGAGTGTAGCTGTTGCCCAAGGTACTTGAGCATTGTAAGGTAAGATCGAACAAGTACGTTTGGCTTTAGAATACTTAAGGTAAAAAGGTAATGGTACAAAACTTTTGAATTTGCATGAATACATGTCACAACCAGCCTCGCAGAATAAGACGGTGATGAATCATTGTGTCATAACATGAGTTCCCATTCCCAATTATTATTTTGATTATCTTACCAACATTTATCCCACAGAACATATAATGATGGAAATCATGATCACGTTCTACATTGTTAGATGCTTCCTTCTTACCCTACACCTTTCCTAAAATAAAACATTATTGTTCTTATGAGTTTTGAATTATCTTAGTTGGTCTGAAAGGAATAATATCAGTGAACTGATCAAAACTCTACTCTCTCCCACTCCTAGCCACTATTGAAAATGCAGTCCGCTGTCAAATTCGAACCTCACGGTCTAGCATTACTTGACGCTTACCTACAAATTCAGAAGAGGTTGGAGAAGGTAGGATGGTTGCCTCTATTCATAAATTTTAGTGAGCATAATTCATAAGTGACAAAATATTTTTCTCTAAACCTAAATAGTGACACAGCGTAGGTGGGTAACACTAAGTTTAGATTGATGGAGAAGATGGTATCCCAATATTGTGGAATTCCATAAGAAGGAGAGAGTTGGTCTAAAAACCAATGATTCAGCAAGGATAAGTGCACACCCTTTCTCAGAAAAGAGCATTCGTACTCGGACTGGAGCAAGGGGATTTCGTAGGATTTCCTTAGAAGTAAGTACCTGCGACTCTTATTTCTCTTGTAGAAGTATATCACGTGTGAAGGTCGTTTTAGGTTATCTTTCCTATTTCATATTCATCTCCTTGACCATTTCCAAGACAAATGCTTGAATTTACCATATTATCTTAGAATGTCTTTGTTGAAGATGGCTACTTCTGCCAAGGAGAGGGTATCACATATAGAGGAGAACATCTATCATCATGGTCTTGTCAATATTATCATGACACGGGTTTTGAAGAAATAGAATAAAACATGGGAAGAGTTTTTAGTGGAACACTACTTTTTGGATGATGAGAAGGAGCCCAAATTGCCACAAATCGAAGAGGTGGGATGCGTCAAGAAGTCAAGAAAGAAACCCTTGACCCATGGTCAGCTGATAGAGGAGGTTAAGAATGATGAGGAGGTGGTGGTAATTGGGGAAACAAAAGGGAATAAGCTTAAGCTATCAAAAGGTACACATGATCCTTGTATGTGTTTTATGAGAAGTCACACAAGGATGCTAGAAATAAAGGGAACTTTGGAGGAGGAGGTAAAACAAATTGAAATTAAGAATAAGGATAATAAGCCCTGAGAGTTGTCTAAGGGGAGGAAAGTAAAGATCGAGTTAGCTATGTTTTTTGACAAGTAAGGGTTGGAGGCGACGTTTTTCCAAGGCCCACGGGAAAATGGCGAGAAAATAGTCGAAGGTTGTAGAGAGTGGGGAGAACCAAGTGTGCCTCATTCCTCTTAAGGGCAACATGGGGATGAGGAAACCTCTAAAAAGAAGCAGTCCCTAAATGAGATGGAGTCCTTGAATGAGATGGAGGAAGCTATCACTAAACTCACTTTGTCTAAACAAGTTCTTTGGAGGGAAAACAAAACTCTAAAGGAGAATAGCCTACGTCTACAAAAAGAACTAGAGGAGTGGAAAGTGAAGCATGAGAAGGCATGGTGAGTCATGAAGAAAATGTAGGCTTAGGTCAAGCACCTACAGAAAAAGAATGAAAAATATTAAGGTATGGTTCAAAAAGATGAGTCCAATAGGGCACAACTAGATCAAGTGGCTACAATAACTGCAGCACAGGGCACATAATGAATTTTTCTTCTGATGTGGAACATTTTTTCTTGCATAGGGACATGCAAGGAGCTAGGTGTGGTAGAGATGTTGAGTCCCAATTTTTTCCATTTTTGATAATGCTCTAAGGCCTTACTCCCTCCTATTTTGAACTCTTTTTGACCCTTCATGCCTCTCTTTTTGCCATATCCTATGTGTTTTGACCAAAAGGGTGTTGTGGGCTTTAAGGTATGAAAATTAGTCTTAAAAGCATCCTTTCACTTTATTCTTGAGTATTTCTAAAGTTAAATGATACCTAATCGAATTTTCTACAACTTCAAGAGTGCTGACTAAATCTTATCTACATCAACTATCTTCTGAAGCAGTTCTGTGATTTCCTACGAACATGCCATGATTTCCCGCAGAGTCGTCAATTTCATGTAGATATGTCGATTTCTTGTAACCTCTCTAATTTAATGCAGCGATATCGATGGTTGAGTATGTCTTGGTCAACCTCGAAGACAAAAAAAACATGGGTTTTGTCAAGAAATCCCTCTATATGGATGTTATCCTATTGGCTACCTCAAAACATCCTCCAAAACCACCCATATCTTTAGACCTCTAATTGACGATTGTAGTGGGAAACAACCTTAGCAACCCAACAATATCCACTTGATCGGAGCTTTCATTCATGGATCGAACTCAACATGCCTATTATAATTATCTTTTCAATTTATTATTACAGACATTTGTAGTATTTTAGTTTTCCTAATTGAAGCAAGTTTATGCCTTTGTATTTGTATAAATACTTTTATATTTCATTTGTAAAGGGGGGTGAGATACCAAACTTTGATACTACTGTAATACTTGCTCAAATTAATACAAAGTTCATGTTCTACTAATCTTTTTGTTTAAACTCCTTTAGCAGTTGAAGGAGTTGTGAGTAAGGGAGGTGCCCCTTTACTCACAACTCCCATAATTGGAGATCATGTTCTTTTAGTTATTTCCATGAGTTGATAGAGTTATTACACAACTTTTGATTCCTTTTTTCTAAATTGTAGGAGCACATGTGTGATGATTAAATGACGAAACTTATTTGATGAATATGTTCAGAGTATTTGAGTAGGATAATATTACATTGCAAATTGTTGAATTGATTCAATTGTTGTTTGATTAATCTATTATCTTTTTATGATCAATATTACCAATTTTGAGAGCTTTAGAGGGATGATTAAATCTGCTCGACAACCTTTGCTGCTAAGTGTTGATGGGAAAAAAGCGATATTGAAGATGTGTGTGTATGTGATTTTGTTTAGGTAAACACTTAAAGACTTAGCTTGCATATATTTTGTGCAACATCTCACAAGGTTACCTACCCTTGGTTCATAATTTATGCCTGTGAAATTATAAGTCTATAATTTACCTAGATAGGGATGTTAAAATGTATGGTTCTAGGATTTTGTGTGGGTTTGATTAGACAAGTTGTGTGACAAGAAATAATCTAGAATATACTACTAGTTTCTACTAATATCAACTGCCTTTTTCTATAGAATACCCATAACCATTTGACCTTCATTATTGTAAGTGTACAAAATATTATTTTTACTTCCTAGATGGTTACCAAAAACAATGAATTTTATCATACAAAATTCCTCAGAATAACGATTGAAGAGGCAAAGAATTGTCTTACAATTTTTGTTGCAGCTAGAGCAACTTCTTCAATAAGGGACCGAGAAGGACCTCAATTTTCAACTCATATTGCATCCCAAACCTAGAAAACAGAGGAAATAAATGACCACTTGTCATGTAAGTATGAAATTTACTTTAAAAGAAATGTTTGAAAATTAAATTCATTTCCAACACAATACTTTTTATTTAGTCTAGGTTTTTATTTTCAATACCAAGCCAATAAATGCTTGCACTTCAATATGTAATCAAGTGTAAAGACCATTTCATGATTAGATTTTAGATTTTTCATGGAGCTTTTTTAAAGCTCTATCAACTTATTTAAAATTTCCTATTAGTGTTTATGTCAACTCAATCAACTTCAAAATAGGAATGTCAAGAGATTATTTTTTGGTTGCAACAAGGAGCTCCGCAATTTTAGGAAACCAGCTCACAAAAAGATAGAAAAGATAGATCAATGCCATAGAATTCAGCCTCTTCGAGGGGGAAACCTCATTTATATTACACAAATGAACAATTATTGGATGATACAAATGACTAAAACTCCCTTCTATATATAGGAGTCTAAGGGGTCACAATATAATTAAGCCCACATAATAGTAATAACATAATGAAACAAAAATAACAATAGTGGGTTTCTATGGGGCATACTAATAACATTATGGGGACAATAGGGGCACAATAATAACAATAAGGGATACAATGACAATAGTAATGGGGGAATCACTAGTATTATAGGGGCCAAACATTCCCCTCTCCTTCCGAAAAGAATTTTCCTCAATGCTTGAGTAGTTTTGGATGATTCTATATAAAATTCTTATCCTCCCATGTGGAACCTTCAGCAGATAAGTTCCTCCACTTGATGAGATACTCCGAAATTGATCGATTTCGTATCTATCAAGTTCTTATTTTTGTGACTTCTTCCAGTTCCATTATGAATTTTCCTTCCTCATCAGGTTTTGGAAATATTTTTTGAATTGGGATCTTGTCACCTATAACCTTCTTTAAACATGAAACATTGAAAAATAGGTGCACTCGGGAAGGTTTAGGAATCTCCAATTTGTATGCCATAGTACCAATCTTTTGCAACACCTTGTATGGACCATAATACTTTGGTGATAATTTATTATCCTTCTTAGCTTACTTGAGGGACATTTGTTTATATGGTTGTATCCGTAGGAATATCCAGTCACCTACATTAAAACTTCTTTCACTGCTATGTTGATCTGCCTATTGTTTCATTCTATTCTACACTAATGTGAGGTTATCCTTTAAGAGTTACAAAACTTGTTGTTGATGCTCGATGTGATGTTCCACTACTTTAACCTTAGAATCTTCTGTTCAATATGATGTGATGGATGGTGGATGATATCCATAAAGTGCCATAAATGGGGTCATTTTTTCTGTAGTATGGAAGGAAGTGTTATACCACCATTCAATGAGAGGCAACCATTTGACCCATTGTGTCTGTTTATCAAATACAAAGCAACGAAGATATTATTCCAAACATTTGTTTACTATCTTAGTTTTCCCATTAGATTGAGGATGATAAGATGACCTATGAGCTAACTGAGTACCGAGACAACGAAATAGTTCTGTCCAAAAAATTCCAGTGAAAATGGGATCTCTATCACTTACAATAATCGTTGGGTTTCCATGTAGCTTTTGAATTGTTTCCATAGATGCAGTAGAAATTGTACTGGATTTAAATGGATGTGACAATGCAAAAAAGTTTGCATACTTGGTAAGTCTATCAACTACCACCACGATGACACTCTTTCCTTCAAAGTTGGGTAAACCTGTGATAAAATCCATTGAAACCTCCTCCCAAAGTTGGCTTGGAATGGATAAAGGTTGTAATAGACGTGGGGTCTTAATTGTTTCAACTTTATTTTGTTAGAAAACCAAACATTCTGCCACACTTTTGAATATCCGATTTAAGGTCATCCCAAAAAAATTTCTTCTTAACCCTCTAGTATGTTTTTAAAAATATTGAGTGCCATGCTAAGGGAGAAGTGTGAAATTCCATAAGAATATTTTGTTTGAGTTGGGAATTCTTACATAGGTCTAAGCGATCTTTGTACCATAACTGATAATTTTTCTCGGTAAATGTATCATATGTACTCGGATCTTGTTGTAACTTTCGAATGAGTGCCCACACTTCTTCTTCATTCTTCCATTCCTCCCTTGCTTTGTTTATCCAATCTCGTTGTATAATAGAAATGGCACACAACAATGCTTCCACATCCTCATCCTTTCTTGAGAGTGCATCTGCCACAAAACTTTGCTTCCCTTTTTTGTAGATGATTTCAAAGTCATAACCAAACATATTTGTGACCCATTTTTGTTTCTCTTGAGAGGATAATCTTTGTTCTAAAAATTATTTAGGACTATCATGGTCCATGTTTACCTTGAGGTGTCTTTCCATTAGGTAGGGTTGCCATTTCTTAAGTGCATGTAGTATTGCCAACATTTCATTCTCATAAATATCTTTGTATAAATACTTTCCCTTGATTGGACGACTTTCAAAAGCAATGTGTCTTTCATATTGCATTAAAACAACATGAGTTCCATTTCTTGAAGCATCAAATTCCACAATAAAGGTTTTTGTGAAGTCTGGCATAGTTAAGAATGGTGCTTGGCACATTGCATCTTCAAGATGTTCGAAGGCCTTTGTTGCTTCTAGAGTCAATGAAAATTCATATTTCTTCAATAATGTTGATATAAGGGCTACTATTCTCCCATAAATATTAACAAACTTGTGATAATACCATGTCAACCTGAGAAATACTCGCAGATGCTTTATGGATGTGGGGGTTTTCCATTCTTTAATGGATTTAATTTTGCTAGGGTCTCCTTAACACCTTTATGAGATACAATATGACCCAGATATTCCACCTTTTATAATCCAAAGAAACATTTGGAGCTTTCTACATATAATTGTTTCTCTTCCAATAGTTTGAGCACCCTGTCAACATGTTCAACATGATCCTTCCAAGACTTGTTGTAGATTAGTATATCATCAAAAATACTAACACAAAATCTTTTTCTAAGGAAGGGTTTGAAAATGGAATTGATCAAACCTTGAAATGTAGAAGGTTCATTGGTAAGGCCAAAAGGCATGACCAAAAATTCATAATGACCCTCATGAGTTTTTAATGCTATTTTTGGAATCTCTTCTGTCTTCATTCTGATTTGATGATATCTTGAACAAAGATCCAACTTGGTGAAGTAAATTGATCCATGCAATTCATCCAATAATTCACCATTGACAGGAATGGGAAATTTATCTTTAATATTGAGCTTGTTGTGTTCCCTATAATCTGGACACATGCACCATGATCCATCCTTCTTGTGCACCAATACTACTAGAGCAGAGAAATAACTT
>APFE031262696.1:2247-12251 GCA_000404065.3 Pinus taeda
TCTTCTAGGGTTAGGTTTTGGAATATGAAGGGTTTTCCATTGTTTCTCAACAATAAATAGGCCTTCGAGCCTCATTGTAACACAGTTCAAAATAGTTCAGAGGCATGTAGCCACACATCTCTTCTCAGAGATAAGCTACCATCGCCCTAGCTGGTTTATTTCCATTTCTGGTTGTAAGCATATTTCAGTATTTTCCATTAATGAAATGAAGTATTATTTCTGCTGCACCTTTGTGTATATGGTTATCTCTGTATTTTGTTATGTTCTTGTTTAAATCTGGATCAACACATTAGTTAATAAACTGGTAAATAATTGACAAAATGGCCCAACCAAAGAGAAAATTCCAAAATTACAAAATTTGAGTCCTAGAGTAAAGAATATTTTAGAGGATAATTTGTAAGACCTATTTATGGGAACTATATAAGAAAGAATCAGGATGTGGTGTGTCCCCTTGAACCTAAATATCTAGATCATTAGTTTAGTGTGGAAAGGAAATATGAAAGTAAAAATATGACCACTAGAAAATTGGTCAGTAATAACCATAGAGAAAATCATGGTCCCTTTCCTAAATCAACCAGGTTTACTCCTCAACAAATGGGTGAAAGAAGAGAAAATGGACTATGTCTCAACTATGACAACAACTGCATAGATAAAGAAGATCAACGAGATCAAGAAGTGGAAACTTCACATGATCAAGAACTATAACAGACTACTCTAACAATGTCATGTCATGCATTGGTCAACACCAATACTCCACAAAACCTAAATATAGAAGGATATATGAAAACTAAAAAGGGAGACAACAACGATTGATTAAGGTAGTACCCATAACTCTATCAATTACAAATTGGTAGAAATTCTTAATTACTTTCCATTTCCAACGCCAGAATTTCAAGTGATGATTATAGATAGAGGTACCATAACTTGTTTATGGAAGTTCCATAATATTAAGCTAAATACGAAGGATAATTTAATGGTTATTCCTATGATTTCAATGCAAATAGTTGGTGTTGATTTTGTATTAAGGGTCGTATGGTTATAATAATTTGGAACAATGGCCCTCAATTCTTAAGTTTTTTGCTTAATTTTTTTCTCAGAATGGAAAGAAATTGAGGTTAGAGGTATCGAAGGGAAACTTAGTAAAGTGATAACCTCTAATAGCATGAAAACATTGTTAATAAAAGGACACTAAGCCGTGGCTGCGCAATTTTTTTTATTTGATGTTGAAACACATATTTCTTCTCCTCCAATCGATTTTTAAAAAGTTATCATCATGCTAAGGTATTTGAAGAAATGAGTAAGGTTCTTCCATCTATCTAAGATCATGAACCTACAGATAGCTCAACAAAATTTCAATGAAAGATAAGTTTCCTATTCTTGTCATTAATGATTATTAGATGAATTTCATGGAGCAAATAACTTTACTAATTTGTATCTTCGTTTTGGATATCATCAAATAAGAATGAGGCAAGAAGACATTCTAAGAAAAACATATAGAAAACATTAAGTTCATTATGAGTTTTTGGTTATGCTATTTAGACTTACAAACTCACGTTCAACATTTCAAATCATGGTGAATTTTATTTTCAAACCCTTAGAAAAAAAAATCTAGTATGTTTTGATGGAATACTAAAGTATAATAAATCTTTGGAAGATCATGTGCAACATGATAAGGTCTTCAAACTATTGGAAGAGAGACCACTATATCAAATCCTTCTGAGTGTTCCTCTCAAGCTCATTAAGTAGATTTATGGGTCATATTATATATCACATGATGCTGTCATAGTGGATCCTAACAAAATCAAAGCTATGAGGTAATGGAAAATCCCCAATACCTTAAAGAAAATGAGAGGATTCCTAAGATTGACTAGATAATACCTCAAGTTCATAAAGAATTATGGTCAAATATAAGCACCTATAAAAAAATTATTTATGAAGCAAGCATTTTCTTGGACTAAAGAAGCAACCAAATATTTTAAAGAAATTAATGATGTTATCTGTTCAACTCTCCTCTTAGAGACACCTGATTTCACAAAAATAATCATTATGGAATGTGATGCCTCTATTCATGGTAGTGTTGCAAAAAATAAGGTCACTTTCCTTTGAATATAGTGAGATTAAAGTAAATAACTCAAATACACCCATCTATGAAAATGAAATGTCAGCCATAGTACATACAATTAAGAAATGTCATCCGTACCTAATAGGAAGAGACTTCAAAGTAAGGATATATTATGATAGCTTGAATTATTTCTTACAGAAAAGACAATATTCATAAAAGAAATAAAATTGTGTCACAAATATATTTGGTTTTGACTTTAAAGTTATCTACAAAAAAGGAAAAATAATATTGTAGTAGATGCACTCTCAAAGAAATGGGAACACACAAATAGTTTTCTATGTGCTATTTCCATTCCACAGTGTGATTGAGTGGAAGAAGAAAGGATATAATGGAAAAAGTATGACAAGATATGAAAGATCATTCAATATTTATAGGAGGACCCCATAGAAGTATAAAAAATCACAAGGAAAAATGACTTGGTATGGTGTCAACATTATGTATTCTTATGTAAGAATTGTAAACTCAAATAGAAGATCCTTTTAGAGTTACACACTTGTCACATGTCATTTTGTTGCATTAGGTAAATAACCATAAGTTTGGATCTTTCGCTATCCATAAATGTGTTACAAAGCATCCCCTTGTAGGGCTCAAATACAAACTATCTCAAAGAGAATGAAATTCCTAGATCCAAAGGCTAAAAAACCTATTTTTGGTTTCCTACATAGTTCTCTAGTCAGTTTTTGTGCTTATGCAAAAGATTCCATTAGAAACTACACAAAAATGCACTCTATCTACCACTATGGCCTATGCACATGACTTAACACATGTATAAAATAAAAAGTAGAGTCTAGAAGTATTGGTAGTTGAATCCTTCCTAACTAAAAATCTTCCAATGGATGCCCATTCGTCCTTAATCCCTCCCATCATGGAGCTACATCCCTCTCTTTGTTGAACCCCTATCCCACCATTTGCGGATCCATCCCTTCAGAAATGGATCACAAACTTCCCCCTCTTTTCCTAGAAAGCTAACACATTCCTAAAGATTGAGGAGGATTTATGGAAGTAGGTTTATGCTGCATAAATAAGGCTAAGAGGCTATTCATCCAAGGAGAGGGTTGGAAATTGTGAGAAGAGGCTTGTAACATGAAGCCTTTGAATATGTAATTTCGGCCTCAATTTTATTAATATAAAAGCAATTATTCTTTCCCAAATATATCTTCTTCGATATCATTTGTGGGATTCCTTGATCACCCACCTAGGTTTGTATTTATTATTGATTCAATTTATGATATATGTTTAGTTAATTAGTTCATTATATTTTATGCTATATAGTGGATGCTTTGATATTGTGCCTTTTCCTATCTATGCAAATCTCCTGCAAGAAATCATGGGGAAGTTGTGGGAAGTGTTGGAACAATCTCTAAAGCATCGAGGAGAAGTGAACGATCGAAGGCACTAAAAGGGACTTCATTAGGTATTTCGATTAAATTGTAAGTGAAGTCTCTCATATTGTTGGTTTCAGTCAATCATAAGCTAGGGAAAGGTAGAAGTTATTTCTTGTTTTTTACTATATTTCTCTACTGTCTAGGGAGGTCTGTCTCATCTGCAAGATGGATTAGTTTTCCGAACAAATTGGCGAGTCTAGCGGGCAATGTCTACACTCCATTATTCTTTTTGTTTTGACCTTTTATCCTTCTGTTGAAGCCTCTCTAAGCATTTGGAAATGTTGAAAATATAGATTTTGTGATTTATTTGCCTTGTTTTTATTTTTTCTAAAAATTGTTGGTTGTGCAAACCTTAGCTTTAGGCACATAGCACATTTTTGTTCACTTTTCTTATTGCAATAGTGTGTATGCGCAGTAGTTTGTTGTATGACCTGTGAAAATACTTGGAATTTTTTAAAATTTCAGTTTTGTCCTCATCAAGTCTAGAGATTTTGATTTTTCCTATTTAGTTACACATGTATGTACCTTATTTAAGTCTGTATCAGTCTGCCTGAGTGTTGTGAAAGGATTTTCTTGTAATTTTCTTGTTTTCACAAATTACGGCAAAACCTCATCTAGTGAGTGGTTGATCTATCAAAAGAAATATCAGTTCATCTTGTTTTGATGTTTGTTCTTCTTTCTTCTTTCGATTATATCATATTTTGTGTTTATATTTCTCATTTGTGAAATATTTTTTTGTCACTGAAGAACAATGATTTACAAGAATGAGTTTTGTTTATGAAAAGTGCTTCCTGTGGTAGTTATGAAACGAAAAGTCATTTTTTTTCCATTGTTGAAGCGCTTCTAAACTATACTCTTGATTGCATTGAAATCATAACATTCAATAAGGAAAATTCACTTTAGCCTTGATTGGTTTTAATTGCATTTTAGAGATTTTCAAGTGATTGTATGTAAAAGAGAAAGTTTCTTGGTTTTTTTAGGTATTGGGAAAAGTGAAATTTTGAAAGTTAATTTTAGTATTTGAGTAGTGTGGTAGTGTTTTTGTGGCAATGGTGTACCAAAAGAAGCCTTCGTAATAGTTGGTTGTTCCTTGCAAAGTATCATAAGTATAATTTGTGTTTTTAGTGGAAGGAGTTAGATAAACAAAACATTTTCAATAGTCAAAACAATTCATAAATAAACATAAACTAAAACAAAGAGGTAAATACACAAGCAATGCTTAATGGATAAGACAAGTCAATAAAATAATTGAAAATTTTCCCGTTATTAACTATTGATAGTAGAGGTTAAATACAATAGATGAATCTTAGACATTTGAAGAGAATTCTTTGAGCTAGAGTCCTAAAAATCCTCAGTAAGGGGGGTTCTTTTCCTCAATCTCTTTGCAAGTTTCTCCTCTCTCTAATAGAAATATAAAGACTCTCCAATGGTTGATTCATCTTCTCTCAATAAGAATATGGATTTCTTGGAAGCAATATGAACAACATGGATTTCTTGAAAGCAATACGAACAACATTTTAGTGCTATTACTTTCTTTGTCTTCAACAATGGAATGTTGGTTTTCTTTGATATAAATTTGAATAACATAACAATGTATCATACTTTGGTTCTCCCATCACCTTATTATATTGATTTTTTTGAATCCTCCTTCCCTCTCTTCGTTCATGCATGATAACGACACATGAGTAGGACAAGATGATTCCATTTATGGCTTCATATCTTTAAGGTGACTCAAATTGGGTTGTGATGGACTAAGATCATGTTTGGGAATCAGCTCAAGTGTGTAGAGTGGTCTTGGATTACTTGAGTCATCCATTTCTTTGACTTCATGACTATCAAAGGGATTGTCATAGCCCTAGTGAAAATTCCATGTAATAAAAGTTAATAAAGGAAAAATAATAACCATCGTTCATGGGACACTTATTCTAAGTTGAATGTTTGGAAAAACCATAGTGACACGGAGCATTAGTGATTGGTTAATGGCTAAGGAAAATGCCAAAGGCAGTGCCAAATACTTTGGAAAGGAAAAGTGGCATTTATTGACATTTTATTTATGAAAATAATTGAAATTAAGAGAAAAGGGAGGTAACATGTCACAAGAGGCATGTGACGAGGAAAACGAAGGAAAATAATGGAAAAGAAAATAGAGGCCTCATTAATAAAAAGGCTTCTAAGGATTAGTACACAGACGTTTTTCAATTTATTTTTGGAGTTCTCTGATTATTATCTCTCTCTCACTCTTAGAAACTTAGAGTTTTCTTGGAGCACTCTAGGAGAGCATGGCATCCTTGGATTTTTGGAGAAATAACAAAAATGAAGGGAAGGAAAGAATAAGAGGACATCAGGATCAACAACTACAATTGGTTTTTTTTGCAGCTACCAAGTTGCTTGTATTTCTTCCTCACTAGTTTTTGCATGCATGCAATATGCATGCGGTCTATAGGTCATGATCTGTCACTGGCATGGAGGGTTGCCTAGATTACTAATGGATTTTCCTAGCCTTTCCATTTTCTAGATAGCCATGGTGTTGTGGGTTTATTTCTTTGTTCTTTGTGTTTGATCTCATGTTTCCTTTGGCTTAGATTAAGTTACTAGTTCCTAGAATCTTTGGTTTGAAAAAAACTCTGAAGCCCTATAACAACTTGGGTTGAGTTATTAGCCTTGGAGGCTTGGCTGGACAAACACTCTTGAGCTCTTGGTGGGTTGGGTTACTAGTCCTAGAATGTTTGTTGGACAAAATATCTGGAGTTCAAAAATAGTTGTGGGTTGAGTTACTTGTCCGAGAGCCTTGGATGGAAAAAAATGCTCTGGGGCCCTGGAAAGCTTTGGTTGACACCAATCTGATGATGGTTTTGTGGTTTCTGGCCATGAGGTGGAATCATTGTTTGATGGGTTTTTGGGGTTTAGCCTCTAGAAGCCCTCGATGGTTTTGATTGATGTGTTTTATGAGTTCCCACATTCATTCTTGGAATATGGCACATGGGTAGATAACTAAAGAGAGTTTTGACTCAGCCATGTTTGTGGTCAGGTGGTTTATGGAATTCCAACAACTTGTTTGCTTTTGCCTCATTAATATGGGGTTAGTTCTCATTATTATTTTATGAGTATTATGTTGGTTTATATGTGGATCATATGGTTGTTGTTTCCATGGTACTTTTTTTGTTATTATGTTGGTTATGAATATGTATTATGGCAATGGCTTTGTATGTCTCTCATCATGTTTTTACTTGTAAATGAATGAAGAATGTATCTATGGCCTAGTGGATGAAACTGCAACTAATTTGTTGAGGCATCAATGCTTCTTAGTGATTCCCGGATGAGGATGAGACCCCTATGCTTAGATCTGTTGTTTACACATGTATACTACATATTTGTGATATCTGTATTTTAGGCATCTATGGTTCATTTCTTTTAAGTCAAGTGCCAGAGTATCCACAGTAATAACCATATTTCTCAATGCTTTAAATCCCAATAGGGATCCATCATCAGTACAATATTTGAATGATGATAATAGAAGAGCTTAGTGAGAGGATAAATAGTTATAAGATAATTTGATTTAAGGAGATGAAGGTCGGCTATTAATAAATTAAAAACTTTAATTTTTAATTTTAATTTTAATTCATAATAATGATTAACAATATTTAAAGTTTTTATTGTAATCTTTTAATAAATTGTTTTTAATTTTATTATATTAATAGATTTTTTATTTTATTATAAATATGAATTAATGTAACTAATTTTATATTAGATCAATACTGTTTGATATAATTAAAATATTAATTAATTGAATAGATATTATAATTAATTTATTATTATTATTATATCTTAATTCTAAAAGAAAATAACTAGTTACTTAATTAATTGATTAATAAATATTATAACAATAATTAAAATTAATTATATAATAATAATAATTAATTTTAATTTATTTATAATATAAGATTAGATAGTTATAAGCACACGAGAGGAAAACAACTACCTGATTACCTGAGATATATTGGTGGTCCCAATCTCTCCGATTAAAGGAAGCCAACTTTCACTGGTCTCAATACCATTGTCCCTGTTGAGATTCTGTGGATGTTTTAAAATTTCAAGAGCCTCCCTAATCTTTTGTCTTTGATATTGTTCTTCTCTTGTGATAATTGAGGTGCTCTCCAAACAAACTTGGTGCTTTTTTTAAGGAATGCTCTGCAAGGGACGAAGTACGATACCTTCCATTCTTAATATCTACTCCAGGTTTTTTTAGTATTTTCTGCAAAGAACGACTTGTTTCACCATTGTAACTTCTGCCACGAGAACAAATAAGTTTATAAACTCCCTTGCATTGATGCCTATCAATATCATCCTTGACAGACCTTGTACCTTTTTCAATTTTTCCAGGTGCTGAGAACTATGTGACTATGTCCTTCCTTCTCATGATTTTGACAATCTTATCTGTCACCCCTTGAATATATGGTAGGAATAATCTATCACACTGAGGTAGGTCTTGGGCCTTAGGTTCCTGAGGTAACACCCTCCTTTCAAATCTCTCTATATTTGTGATATGTTTGAATAAATCACTATCATGGCTAGTAGGGGTTGATTCAAGCCCTTGTTCAAAAAATTCCCCAGACGCTGGCATCCCATGTTGTGGGAGTGTGAATATCCATATGGACGCATACATGCCCACATCAAAGGGAGCGTCTAGGAATTTAATGGTCTAAAAGAATAGTGGGACTCAGGGGCTGCTTACCTAAGAGGTTGGGATGAACAACGTAAACTTTGAAACGGGAACTGATACTGTTACCCATTTCGTAGGAATAGCAAAAAAGTGACCTGATTTTGAAAAGGGGTGATGCAGAACACACATGCTTTTTTTAGAGCATAGTTTTTGGCACTTTAATTTTTTTTATGTACATCACATTTTAGAATGGTAGTGATTTTCATGCTGATTTAAAAAAGTGAGCATTCTGCATCACACTCCTTTTTTAAAAGCCCTGTTTTTTGGCTTTAAATTTTTTAATGTATAAAATGTAAATAATTATTTAGTAAATTTGATAATTTTTGAAGTGGTCGTTCTCTTCACATTTTCTTGTTTTTTATTTTAATTTTTTTTTTCATGAGGTTTTTATTGTTTTGCATTTTTAAATTAGAAGGTCAATATCTAGAATTTTCGATATTCTACATATTTATACATCCTTAATTAATTTTTCAATCCACATGAAATAATTGTTTCTAAAAAAATATTTTTTAACAATGGGCATAAAAATAACCATTTTTAACATAAATATAACTAAAAAACTACACGTTTTGATATTTTTTTGCTAGAATTGACATGTCAAAATCACAATTTTTATACGATAATTTTAACTAAAAATGGTTAAATAATAGCTTTTTCTATGAATTTCATGTCAAAAAATAATAAAAATCAATTTTTTTTCAAATAATAATGATTAACATAAAAATTCGCAAAAATCACATATTACCAATATTGAACGTATAACAACCCTAATTGAGTGTTTATTCTTCTCATAAAATTTCAAAGTCAAAACATTGCAAAGCTTGATTTACAAGCATAACTTAAATTTAATCAACAATGTCACGTAATTTAAATTCTTTGTCCTCTAGAGTTTCATCATTGTCTTCTTCCACAATATTTTCTGTTTCATTTTGCTCATTTTCCTCTTCTAATGGGTCTTTGATGTTTGCAAAACTCCCAATGTATGTCTTTCCAAACATTCCATGAAATAGTGGTTGGGGTTCCTTTGCCTTTTTTGCCACACGTGATTCACTAAAGTCCCCTTTCTTCAACCCAATTTCTTGCATTGCATCTGGAAGAAATTGAAGAGCATTAATTCTTTGTTGAATGAAATTGCACTGTACTGGATCTTTTTCAATTGCAATGAAATTTCTTTCTTTTTGAAGGCAACATGCTAGTGTTGTACCTAATTATCAAGCACAAAAGAAATAATGAACTAAATTAGTACAATGACATATTAATTAAAAAAATAACGTATTGAAATTCAATTCCATATAATAAAACTTACCTGGGCTAGAAAATAAATCCAAAACCCAATCTCCTTCATTTGAACAAATGTCTATAAGATAGTTAATCAATAATTGTGGTTTTTGATAAATGTTAACTAGCTCTCCTTTTGCTTCTTTGTCTTCATATGTTAGTTTTCTCACAACAGCATCATAAGTCAGTATTTGGCTATGACTCTTTCTGTCTACCCGATTAAAAATCATAGACATATGGCTATCATCTTTTGCCCAACTATCAATATGAATGAACTCACAATCATTTATAAATTGTTGATCTTCATTATGAAGAAGATTTGACTTTTCCCTATAACATGAAATAGTAAAAGTTCAATTAACTTGTACATAAATACATTTTTCAACATTAATCAAATATACATTTTAAACGTCTTACCATGCAAGCTGCATCCTTGAATTTGTTTTCCCCTTGAAGCTTGACAATATCATTGCCAATTGTGTGTCTGAATGAAATGTCA
>APFE031262699.1:0-11310 GCA_000404065.3 Pinus taeda
ATTGAGATGGAAGGTAAGCTTTGTGTTCGAGTTGTTTTTATTTTGATTAATCCTAGATCTAATTATAGTTATGTTAATCTTGACCTGGTGGATAAGTGTGGCTAGAGAAAATAAGTGCATGCATATTCTTGGTTGGTGTAGTGGGCTAAAGATACTAAGAAGAGAGTTCATCATTGGGTAAGAGCTTGTGCATTCGAGATGAATGATAAACCTAGAGAAACACATATGAACGTACTACCATTGGGATCATATAGTATGATTTTGGGTATGGATTGGTTGTTCCTCCACAAAACCAAATTAGATTATTATGACAAGGCTATTGAGTGCATGGATGATAATGGGGAAAATATAGCCTTGCAGGGAAAGAAGAAGCCTACATTACTGAGGATGGTGACTGCTATGTAGGCTAAGCACAATTGTAGAAAAGGGTGTGTCATGTTTGCAGTTCATATTTCCAATGAAAAGGGTAAGGATGAGAAGGATGCAAAACTCTTCAAGAGGTAACCTGTATTATAGTAGTTTCAGGATGTGTTTCCAGCAGACATTCCAGAGTTTCCTCCTCACAGGGAAGTAGAATTTTCTATTGAGTTGGTACCAGAAGTGGCACCAACATCATTGGTACCTTACAGAATGAGCACACCAGAGTTAGTTGAATTGAAGTTGGAGTTGAAGGAAATGATCGATAAGGGATAAATTAGGCCAAGTGTATCGCATTGGGGTGCACCAGTGTTTTTCGTGAATAAGAAGGATGTTAATCTCACGTTGTGCATTGATTATAGGCAGTTTAACAAGGTGGAAATCAAGAACATGTGCCCATTGCTGAGGATTGATGACTGGTTTGACTAGTTCAAGGGAGCAACAATCTTCTCAAATATTGAATTGAGATTAGGATACCATCAGGTACCCATCAAGGAAGAGGAAATCTACGAGGTTGATTTGAGGACCAGGTATGTGTATTATGAGTTTTTCATGGTTCCTTTTTGTTTGAATAATGCCCCACCTAATTTTATGTGCTTTCTCAATAGTGTATTGTGTCTTTAACTGGACAAGTTTGTTATTGTATTCATTGATGATATATTGACATTTTCTAAGAATGAGGAAGCAGTAGTGTTGACATTGCTAAGAGAGCATCATTTATATACCAAACTTAGTAAATGCAACTTCTTTCAGACATAGGTACATTACTTGGGACATGTTGTTTCCAAGGAAGGCATAGCAATAGATCCAAAAGAAATAAGAGCTATCATGGAATGGGAATCCCCTAGAAATGTGGATGAGGTAAGATAATTTATGGGGTTGGTAGGTTACTATAGGAGGTTCATCGAGAACTTCTCATGCATTTCATATCCTATTACATCATTACAGAGAAAAGGTAAGAATTTTGAATGGACAAAGGAATGTGCAGTCAGTTTTGAGCAGTTGAAGCAGTTGTTGGGAAATGCTCTAGTTCTAGAGATTTCAGATCTAGATAAAGAGTTTGTGGTGTGCAGAGATGTCTACAAGAGAGGAATTGGTGGATTCTTGATGCAAGAGGGACATGTGGTGTTCTATGAGTCCAGGAAACTGAATGAGCATGAACATAACTATGTGACTCATGATATCGAGTTGGAAGCTATTATTCACACTTTGAAGATGTGGAGGCATTATCTTCTTGGTGGGAGGTTTGTATTAATGAGCGATCACAGTGGATTGAGATATTTGTTTGACCAACCAAATATGAATTTCAAGAAATCTAGATGGTTGGCCATGATTAATGAGTTTGACTTTGACCACATTTACATTAAGGGAAAGGAAAACGATGTTGCATATGCTCCTGGTAGGAGAGTGCAGATGAATCATATAGAAATTATGAGCTTATATGGGAAATATTTACAGCGTTAGATCTTACAATAAGGACAACAAGATGATAGGTACAAGGAGATTAGGCTCAGGTTACAAAAGGCTACCGATGATCAGGATGCAGACGATCATCTCACAGTAGATGGCTTGGTGAGATTCAGAGATAGGATCTATGTGTCGAATGATAGTGGGCTCAAGAAGCTTATCTTGAGGGATTTTCATGTCAAGCTATATTTATGTCACACAGGATATTAAAAGACGTTGACATTAGCGAATAAGTTCTACTATTTTCCAAATCTGAAGAAGGAAGAGGCAAAGTTTATGGCTAGATGTTTGGACTGTCAATAGGTGAAAGCAAAGTGTAAGAATCTAGGTGGGTTTCTTCAGCCTATCCTAATTCCAGAATGGAAACAGGAGGTCATTTCTATGGATTTCATTACAGGTCTTCCGAGGACATCCAAACAACATGATTCCACCATGGTTGTGGTCGATAGATTGAGAAAGTAGCTCACTTCATTCCATTGAAGACTACTTATTTAGCTAGTGAGGTGGAACAAGTCTTCATTAAGGAGATTTTGATATTACATGGTGTTCTAAAGATTATTTTTTTCAGATAGAGATACTAAGTTCAGTTCTAGGTTTTGGAAGGAGTTATTTGCAGTTTTGGGGACAGAGTTGGCCTTCAGTACAACTTATCATCTGCAAACATATGGATAGACAGAGAGGGTAAACAAGATTTTGGAGGATATGCTAAGAATGTGTGTCATGCATCAACAAAGGAGGTGGGAGGAGTATCTTCCACTATCTAAAAGCTTCAACTAAAAACCCCACTATCTGTATTATCATACAAGTTGGAAATATCTCAAAATTACACAAAGCCTTAGCTCTCACAGCTAGCCATCCCTCAGTACAATCCTCACAGATGCTCACAGGAAAAATAGACTTCACATAAGTCTTCCACACTACCCTCCAAGCTCCTATTTCCTTGCGCAATTTCTCGTGGGTGATCCTACTGTTACCAAGTGTAATATTGATCACTCACACTAATCTCACACCCTATAAAACTGCGCAATCCTCAAGGAATGAATTCATTCTGCATGCATGAGCTTTTCCTTATAGGAAAATATGTGCAAATGACAATACAATGTCCCTATCTTTAATCTCAATTGGGTCTTTCTCAGAAAAGACATGCATTAGTTAATGATGGGAGAATCTTCAGTTATCTGGAGTAAACTAGTTGGATGCATGCATGCATTAATTGACTGAACTCACAATTAGTTCCTCAAATAGTTTGGAACTAATTTAACTGGACTTAACTTAGTAAACAAAGATAACTAATTACAACTCAAATATAACTCAACCTTATCTCTTTAATTAAGGGATAATCTCCTTAACTTAAGGGATAACTATTGCATGACTTTAGAAAGACTTCTAACTTGAATTTCTCCAATTAATTAACTCAAGATGAATTGATTAATTATTTTTCAAGAAGCTGGTGAGACTAAATTCGAATTTTAATTCTCAATTTTAATTCAATGACAAATTAAAATTGGAATATTCTTGTTGCCACATTTCAACATGTGCATACACTCTTATGTTATTCATTGCATCTAAGGAAATCCTTAGAGTTATGGTGGCTAGGTCGATACTCCGGATGGGGCTCGCACTCCAAACAGTGTGAGGTATAATTGGGACTTCACATTGGGTATCCCCCCTAGTTGAAAAAATTCTAATACCATAATTTTTTTCATATTCTACACATGGAGACCGTTCCAATGGTGCAAGAAGCACATCAATCAAAGGCTGTATGCAAATTTTTTTCCACTCGAAAGTTAACCTTTTTGTTTTCACCACCATAATTCGAGAGGATGCCACACTAGACCTCATTATTCATATAAATGGGGCTAGCCATGTGATTATGAGGAAGAAGAATCTAAAATAGTCTATATTATAAATTTGGTTAAGAGTTGAGGTGGTCAAACCTAACCACTAGTAAGCTATCAAGATGTGTTATAACTAGGCCATTAGGAGGAAAAGAGGTTCCATTCTCTTTGAGTTCATTTGTTCTGCAAGTGAGAAAACAAATAAAGAGGGATAGGTGATAGAGTGCACAAAGAGGATTTATGCATTGTTGTAGCATACATGCCACATAGCATAGATGTGTGCCATTTAATTCTTGGTTCTTCATTTCAACAAGTTTCATAGATGTGTGCCATTTATTTTATTACTAATCATATTTGCAATTCTATTTTCTATATAGCATAGCTTAATTAGCTTCATCTTTGTACATCTAACCTTCATTTCAATACTTCCCACTTGCATAAAGATCAAAAAGAGAAGAAAATAATTCTTGTTGTACATGTAGTGTCGCCCCCTATTAAGTTTGTACGAATCCCATATTGATACTTAAAGCTAAGATCCTTCAGAGTTGCAATATTGAGAGCCATCATTTATATCAACATCACAAAATAAATATTGTAAAATTGCATTTATATATTAAGGTAATACATGTGGGAGGGATTATCACTAACTTTGGAAGAATCTTAGAATTTTCATTTAAGTAGGGCTTTAGTGTTTCCTCCCATAATGTAATAAATGCCTATGCATTATTGCAAAACTCTAAATTAATTAATATATTTAATATTTAATATTCGATTATCATTAAATATAAGAAGCTTCTTAGTGACAAATTGGTCTCCAAAGAATAAGCAATTCTTAACATGGGTTCAATGAAAAAAAATAAAACATCCAAATTCATTAATATCTATTTATTTCAAGAATTATACGAAAACAATCAAATTGTAAATAAATTTCTTAACAATACCACCCTACTAAAATAAAGAATCATTAACACTAATGAACACAAATATTATTTACCCGTTCTATAATTTCATTAGTATGCTGATCACATCACATAATGTCCCTTCAAGACATCACATGGCTAGATACATGAAACAAGATCCTATAGCGAAAGGAGTTACGATCTCTTATGACAAACCCATTCACATGATCTTGTGCATTTATGTCTTTCTATATAGTTCCTTCTTCTATTATAGTGGGACTATATATTATTGGATTGTGATGTGCTTGTATAAATTTTGTTTTGGTAGTCACTAACTAGCGGTAGTAGTCATTTGTTTTCTAAATCTAATGACTTCAACCATCATCTTCTAATGCAAATGGTTGCTTTTAGATTAACATTCCATCCTCCAATAAAATATTTAAACCAAATGTTTCTAACGGTAATTAAATTCCTTTTATCATGATAATATTCATAATTTCAATTATTTTTTAAACATAGTTTTATAGCTATAAAATTATGACTTTCAAATTAGGGAAAAAATGAAAATAATCTAAGTTTACCTCATAACTATATTTTAACGATGTTATAACCCTTTAATTTGAAATTCATTCATTATTGGTGGCTGATATTACATATGTAGTAAATGGTGCTTTTTCCACTTGGCTCTACCACCTACCCTATTTAACTTGCCACTAGTGAGATTCAAGTAGCATGTGTAGTTTCTACGGTAGTACACTGGGTTCAACCATTTTTTTTGCGAGTTGTTTTTAGTTTATTTTTCTAGAAGTTTTTCCGGTAGGTTTTTTTGGTTTAATTTTTCTAAAATTTGGTACGATTTTAGAAATATCATAAGTTTGACGGGTTACTAATCAAAATGGCCAATTTTTAGAGTATTGAATTTATATAGTCAAAAACCCAACTTAAATAACAGAAATCAAAATCTCACTTCAAATTTTTCATAAAATTCCAACACAAAAAAAAAATCTAAAATCTCAAGAAAACAATTCCTTTCTTCTACTCCACACCAATAACTTATAGTGAGAATAATACCCATAGTGACCCATGTAGTTCATTTTCTATTTCATGGTTCTAGGTAGGGACAATGATGACGAAGGAGATAATACGATCATACTTTTATTCTTCATTCCAAAGTGTTCCCCTCTGTAGAATAAATAATAATATTAGTAATAAAGAGAAAGGAAGCCTTAAGAGAGAAAAATAAAAAGATAATATATATATACGGTTTTATCTATCATTTTTTAAATATTTACACCACCTTGGAAATACATGGTCTAGTAACATTTAAAAAAAAAAAAAAAAAACATATTTACTTTAAAAATATATAAATTATCTAAGTGAAAAAAAAAAATTATTTTAAAATAGAAAATTTTAAATTAGTTTGAGTGAAAAGTAATAAATTATTTTAAAATTAATTTAGATTTATATTAGTTTAAAAAGCTTAAAAGTACAAATTTGATTTATATGATTTGATTAAAAAATAAATAAATTTATTTCTATTTAATATTTAAAGTTATTATTTTTTATATTTACATGAAGGGTATGGCTAACGAATCAAATTTAGTTGCGATTTTTTTTATCATTTAATAAAGAATTAATATTTAGACATTTATGGTTTAATCTATGAGATAAGTATATGACTAAATTTAGTTGCGACTTTTTTTCATCATTTAATAAAGAATTAATACTTAGACATTCATGGTTTAATCTCTGAGATAAGTATATGACTATTGGCAGGATCAATTAGGTAACCATTAAAAACACTATAATTGATTTAATGAGCTATAAAATTAAAAGAATTTAACCTTCAAGGAATTTGATTTTTTGTATCTAATATATCCAAATTAAAAATGAATTTACTTAAAAAAACATGCACTGTGAAGAGACATGACTCGGAAAAAGAAATAAATAAAAAATAAAAAAAAAACTATTACTTAAATTAATTCTCTAAACTTTATTAAAAAACGAAAATATAAAACAATTAAATTTCACTTTTATTATTTTATATAAAATTTATTTATTTTTTATATATTATTATTCATATTAAACTTAATTAAATTTTATCTTATATACATAAATAAAATAATATAACCTCAAAAAACAGTTTAATAATGATCGTTTTCTTTTCTTCCCCTCATATAATTCCTCTCATATAAATACAAAGAAAAAAAATATCATTATTTTCGGTTCATACACATTTTTAAAAAATGCTAAAATATTTTAAGAATATATTTTGACATATATATAACCAATATAATACATTTGATTTTGTAAAGATATCTTTAACTCTTATCATCTATAAATGCAAACAAAATGCAAACCATTCATTTTCTATAACGCAATATAACCTAATACAAACAAATATGAAAGTCAAAAAGTAATAAAATTAATTTAAATAATAAAATTAATAAGTTTGAATGATTTAATAATTTTTATTATAGTATTAGTTTAGAGTAGTTTAATTGGTAATAATGGTAAGAATGAAATTTTATTGGATCTGTAGAAAAATAATTGACATAATTATAAAATAAAGTTGCACACACAATGTATCATTATAAAAATTTTATTGGGAATAAATCATAAATCATGTTCGTAAAAGAAAACATACCAAAGCAAAAGAGGTTTAATTTATTTCTTCGACTGAGGTAAAGTGGAGATGCAAGGGGCATGAAAGAAAAAATTAATATAGACTTAGCTTCCACGTACTCTTGGGTATATCGGAAGACCCCCTCTAGGTTGCATACCATCCATAGCTAACCGAAACGATCTCCTTGTCATCTATGATACACTGAACACAACATTCAGGGAGATTGCCTACATGTACTGGAAACAATATTCTGTAGTTCACAAGGGCTTGGTAGTCCATTTATACCTAGTTACCCATTTATTTGATTTTGGTTATTTAATTAGTTGATTAAAATTTGGAACAAATATTTAATAAAATTCATTGTGGCAGAATGACCAAGAAATTCATGTAGAATCTAAGGTTTACCCTCTTAATACACACCTGGTCAATTGGAACAAATCAAAGAAGAGAAATTAAAATTAGTAGAATCTGGAGCGTCAAACCAACCTGAAACATTGAGTGTTGCAAAACTTGAAACGACAAAATCTGAACTAACTCAACCACAATGGATAGAATTAGAGATAGTTCAATCTAAACCTAAAGTTATTGAAACCCTAGGACCTGAGATGATTCAAGGTGAATCAAAGATTAGTATAACTTTACAAACATAATTTTCCAAACCAAACGTTGAAGAACCTGGATATGGCATTTCTGAACCTAAGTCACCTTCAGTTGCTATAACTCCTAGCCCTCTACCAATTTCATCTAAAAGAACTATTATTACAATTGGTCTACCTTCCGATCTTCTAAGTATTAAAAATATTACTGAAGGAGAAGAGGAAAATATTTTATATCTTTTTCTTACCACTGGTTATTAGTTAATTCTTTAAGGTCTTCCTTTCGAACCTTTTTTACTAGATCCTTGGTATTCGACTCTATCAACATTTTTAGGTGAAGGCATTCCTCATTTACAAACTCTTTTTGATTTTACACCTAGGAGAATCATGTCAGAAGCTTCTCCTATAAGTCAAACCTCATCTTTTCAAATGAGTAGACCATTTAACCAACCTATTGTGAATTCTATGTTTATAGGATTATAGGAATCAATCTTATATGGTGGATGTTTTGTTCTTGTTGGGTATCAACACTCAATGGAACTTTTTCCGAAGCCACTCCTTGTTCTCAAGCTTCTACTTGGCTTTCTAGAATATCATTTGGTTTATCTACTACCAATGTAGAAATTACTACTCAGAGCATGACTTCCATGCCTAAAACACCTTTGGCATTATACCAATACATTCATATTTTATCTGACAACACATGTATTCCTCAACTGGCTCCAACTGGGATTTACTTTTGAGCTAGGGAGCAACCATCCTATCTTTCTCCTGGAGGGCAACCTCCTAGAGGAATTTATTCTCCATTTATAGAATTGTCTGTTACTGGAACTTATACAAACCTTGGTCAGATACCTCAGGTCAGTCCAAGTCAATTTGTTATATCTCAACCCTTGATTGGTGCTCCATTTCCAGGAATGGGGAGTACTATTTGGAACCCTCTTTGTGTTCAACATCTTGTTCAAGTTTCTCCCCAAGTTCCTTTTTATCAACTTGTCTAAGATATTGGCCGAACTATATAATAGACACATGTTCAAAAAACTTTCCATGTTACTTCTCAAGTATACATTCAACAACCTGTCAAGGGTATTCCTCAAATATTTTCTTATCCTATTGTGCAAATAAATGTTCAACAACCGGTTCCAAGTAAACCTCGAACACATGTCCAATCTATGCCACAAATTACCATGCAAGGAACGCCTGAGATATCGGTTCAATAACCTATAGAGACCATGCCTCAAGCATCTGGTTATCAAACTAGTCAGTCTATACCTCAATCTTTTATTGGTCCAACTTTCCAATCTATGGCTTAGATACCTATTGGTCAGCCTAGTGTAGGAACAATTCAAACAATGTAGAGGTCAACCTTACCCAGGTCATCAATATCTCTTCAAATACTGGAATTAACCAAGATCTTTTACTTCTGCGATGTTAGAAGAATTGCATGTAAAAGAGTATGAAATACCACATGTGCATGCTATAAAGAAGATGAAACATAACGACAACCATCAAATCAAATGACAAAACACATTAATAACAAAGTTCACCCAATGTGGGTTATGTCTTCGAGCCCTGGTATCAAGAGTGGGGAGACCACTTCATTATGTTGCAAATGATGATGATGTACATGGCATGCTATTTGTCATTACAAGGATGAATAACCTCAACCAGAGTGGCTTATCTCTACACGAGACGTTCTTAGTAAATCACTCATATAGGTAAATTTCCTCAAAAAGAGTGACATGTCTCTCCACGAGACGTCCTATAGGAACTTTCACTCAAATGGGCATTCCTTCAGCATGACAAGCTAATAAAATCTCATAATATGTGGCATACAAGTATCCTTCAACATAATAGTAATCAAGGATCTCCACAACAAAAACATCATCTCAACAAATCTTAAGAAAATCATGGCATTATTGAATCATATACCTCCACTTTCAGGGATGGCCGAAAAATGCAAAGCTCGGCTGCTAAAATGGAAATCACCGTTGAATTTGTGGCACAAAATTGAGTCAAACAAATATAAACTTGGCCCCTTTCTAACTCTGTCAAATTTTGGACCCTCGCACATCTTGAAGATTCCCCCAAAGATTCATTCCTGAATATGGCTGAAAAATTCGCTACTTAAATGAAGATTCTAAGCACACCACTATGCTCTTTGTGAAATTCTATGAAAAATGGCTATAAATTTGACATCATTCTGTCTCAGTCAAAATTTGCCTCCAAGGGAATCTCTTAGATTCCATAACATTCTCCAAAGATTTCTTGTTGCTAGAAGCTTGCATTTATGTTGCACAGATGGAGATTCTGACTGCATGGTTGGTCTCCTAGCGAGAAAACGTATAAAAATGACTATAAGCTTGACAAATTTTGTCACTAGCATCTCTGACCCTTTAAAAAAATATTTTTAGTGTCTTAAGATTCTCCCCAGGTTGAGGGTTCCACTTCTCCTCTGGGGCATGGCTCTGCGAATCCACCAATATGCCTCTGTCGCTGGGAAAATGAACTTAGGTTTGGCGGTAGGTGTGGGTTCTCCATGTCAGTTTTTCTTTAAACCAGCAGTTAAATGAATTGGTGGTTGTTGGAACGACACAGAGTGTTACATTTTATTTAGAATGTGTTTATATCAATTTTGGTAGCGTTTGCAATAGAGTATACGATTTTGGAGCAGAGATAACAACTTATATGACGTGTTGCAGTTGGCGTTACTTTAATATAACATTTTTTTTGGAATGTGTATTGGTATATGTTGGTTTTGATTATATTCATTGGTTTTATTTTTTAAAACCCATACTTTAAATAGCCCACTATGACATTTTAATATGCCACCCACCCTAAGTTATTTTAATATAAGTAATTTTTTTTTCATTTTGGTTTTTTAAATTGAGTTGGATCATGGCCCTTTTTATAATATGGGTTTTTGACTTTATATGGTTCTTAACCATTTTTTAATGACCCTTTATAATTTATGTTTTGAAAACCAACAAATCTCACTTTAATATTTTTGATATTTTGTTTTATGTAGGGTATTATTATATAGTTTTTTTTTTTTTTTTAGGTGTAAGAAGCTGATGAAAGGGTGTCATGTGTCAGATTATGGTAGGAAAACACTCGATTTCCACTTAAGTTTCTCGGTCCCACATATTGACTGAGATACCATGTGGCAAATTGTGGGCCTCACTCTTTTCTTGTCTTGTCAAACTTTAAAGAGCCATCAATTGGCCATATAGTCAAATTTGAGTGTTGTCTGTGCCACCAAAATCATAATGATGAGAACTTCAACTTGGTATTGGTTTGGATACATTTTTAAGACTTTGATTTTGGAGCCTTTTCATAGCCATTATTGATTTCTAAGCATGTTTGTAGCCACCTAGATCATCAGGTCCACAATTTCAAAGTTAGGGTCAAATGGTATAGAGTCAATTGTATCAAGGTCAACCTTTTTAAACTCAACCATATCTTGG
>APFE031262702.1:9200-20106 GCA_000404065.3 Pinus taeda
AAAATTAAAAAATTAAAAAAAATAAAAATAAAAAAAATAAAAACATGCTAACACACAGATTACTAGATTATGTCATCAACATGCAAAAACATTACTTCAACACATTAACCATGCTTTCATCATGCACACAGGTCATGCAGCATCCAAATAAAAAGCAGGTTATTCACCATACTGGTTAAGAACACTTGCACCAACATCGAGGGATGGCACACAATGCACCATAGTCGCTCTCTATGCTAGTCTCGTTGTGCACCAAATCAGTGTTGTATTCTAATTCACCTTCACTTTTCATACAAAGGCACTCATCATTTTTTGGTTGAACTAATCCATAATTGATTTAAGACAAACAATAAGGTATTACAGACTCATGTGCATGGATGTTCCTATGTTATTTTATGCAACAGATCGATAAGATTGCGAAATACACAGGCAATGGAGTAGTAAAAGAGAACATAATAGGAAACACATATAAATACAACAAGTTTAATAAGGAGTTCACCCTATACTCCTAGGCTACGTCTCCTGGTCTAGCCTTTAGTGGTGGCCTCTCTATTAGGTTTTCAAAGGAGAGTTTTTACAACAGTGACCTCAATTTGAGTCTCACACAACATATAAAAATCAGTAAGATTGTACTTGGATCCCCCAAGTCTCTGGAGTACACAGACTCTCTTCACTGACTCTCGCTCTCTGTTGATTACAATAGTATCAGCCCAATCTGAGACTCAATACATGAAAAGCATATACAGAGGAGTTTGCTTGAACCTCTCAAGTCTTCTCTAGAGTACACAAACTCACTGACTCTCTCTGTCTTTGTCCCAGCTCTGGCTCGATGTTGCCTTTGTCTCTGACGGAATCGGAACGATATCTGTTGCATTTATGATTTTTCGAGTCCGGGTGCTTGCGTCCTTTCCTTCTTTGAGGGGTTTTCCCTGCGATATGCGATTAGCGACTTGTCGCTAATCGCATATCGGAAAAGACCCCCGTTTCTCGAAATTTCCTCTGGATTTGCTAATTTGTGATAGCACGCATTACCATGGGTTGATGGTCTGCGCGCTTGACCGACAGTCCTCCTTGCTCCGCGTTGATCACAAATTGCAACTGTTACGAGGATACCTCCAATAAGCTTGATCTTTACAAGATTTGTAACCTTTGGCATAATTTTGAAGAGTTCATGAAAACTTAGAGAGTGTTCTAGGATCCAATTTGGATCACGCCTTCCCACTAAAAAATCTTTTGGACCACCAAAAGTTGGTTTTTAAGCATCAATCAAGTGAGGATATAGATTCCCCGCTTGCCCAATTTCTATCCATCTTGTACTGGTTGGTTTTGAACCCTTGAGTCCAATCCGAAGGTACTCAACATCCCCTCTACGAGTAGTTCTCACCTTCTTGTCCAGAACTGTACCTTCCTACAATTCATTGAGATATTCAGGAAACAGATCATCAATAAAAGGCAATTGACTCTACTCTTCAAGATCTTCAATCAATGAAGGTTCAAACAATCTCAAGCTTTCTGCATTAACTACTAAATAGATGTGCATGTAAATTGGCAAATCAAGGCGAAAATCATTCTCACTTATTTTCTCAAGTATCTCAAAAGGTCCATACCTTATTGGCTTCAGCTTCTTACCTTCACCTTGCATTCTATCTTTGTTGATATACAACTAGACTTGATCACCAACTTGGAAACTATGCTCAATTCGATTCTTATCATGCCTTGCCTTGTACTTGGCTTGGCTCTTTTCCAGTTGTTCCTACACTGCCTAGTGAATCTCTTGGATTTGTTTAATGAACTTGGTTGCCTTGTCCACATTACTGTGTCCATCAACTACTATGTCTTTAGCAAAGACAAAATCCAAGGGAGACCTTGGTGTGAAACCAAAACAGGTCTCAAAATGAGATCTCTATGTTGAAGAATGTTTAGCCCGGTTGTAAGCATGTTGCACATAACACAAATGTTCATCCCAAAGCTTGGGATGAACATTGCTACAATAGCCTCTGAGCAACTGGATCACTGTCTGGTTGGCCACCTCTGTTTGGCCATCTGTTTGTGGATGAAAGGTTGAGCTCTTCTTCAGTCTGGTGTCCATCTATTCCCACAGACTCGACCAAAATTTCCCAACAAATTGGGAATCTCGATTAGATACAATGGAAGTGGGTAATCCAAAATGAACCCATACATGCTGAAAGAACAACTTTGTTTTTTGTTCATCTGTAATTTGTTTGTTACAGGGTATTAAAATACACATTTTGTTGAACCTATCCACGATAACATATAAATAGTCATGACCTTTTCTAGATTTAGGCAGTCCCCCAACAAAGTCCATGGAAACACTTTCCCAAGGATGAGAAGGAACTGGTACTAGAGTGTAAAAGCCTAGTTTTCTATTGTTGGGCTTGCTTTTAGCACTCATGGTATACCCTCTTATATATCTAGAAACTATTTCATTCATTTTTGGCCAATAACAAAATCTTTGCAGCTGTGCAACTATTTTACTTACACCAAAATGACCTGATATTAGAGAAGTGTGTGCTTCTTGAATTATCTTTACTCTTTTGGTTTGAGGAATGCATAACTTTCCCAAATGATATAAG
This sequence comes from Pinus taeda, assembly GCA_000404065.3. Taxonomy (NCBI): domain Eukaryota; kingdom Viridiplantae; phylum Streptophyta; class Pinopsida; order Pinales; family Pinaceae; genus Pinus; species Pinus taeda. The sequence goes on from APFE031262702.1 coordinate 11,795, forward strand.
AGTTGGTCCTTAACCTGATAATCCAATTCTTCTACTTGTTTTCCATGACGTAAAGTTGCATATACATCTTTAAAATCTATATCTTGAGCATATTGTTCAATGTAGCTTTCATGCAATACTGAGTTATGCTTAAGTATAGTAGATGCATTTATGATTGGTCTGGAAAACATATCTGAAACTTTATTGTTTATACCCTTTTTATATCTGATGACAAGATGAAACTATTGTAGAAAACCCATCCACCTATAGTGTCTTGATTTTTGCAACTTAGTTTGTGAGTGTAAATATTTAAGTGGTTGATGATCAATATGTATAATTGTCTCTTTTCCCATTAGATAATGTTTCCACTTTTTTACACTCTGTACTAATTCATACAATTCTTTATCATATGTGGGATAATTAACTACTGCAGAATTTAATGTCTTAGAATGATAACATATGGGTTTACCGTGCTGCATCAACACTGTTCCCATGGCATAGTCATTGGCATCTGTTTCAATCTCAAAGGGCCTTTGAAGATTAGGGTTGGTGGATGTTTGGTTGGAAGGTGGGGTGATGGGGCCCCGTCAAGGAGGGGTCTCCCATAAAGGTTCAAGGCTCAAGGTGGGGCCCCATCTTACTATATGACACCTTTGGCCCTCTCCCAGCTTAGGGTGGTAGTTTTGGGCAAGTGCACTTGCCCAAAACTGTCATTGTAATTATAGATTACCTTTGCGATTGGTATAAAAACAATAACAAAAGGATTGATACAAACCATCAGAGTCAGAACAGTGAGGCAGTGCTAGTACTGGTGCTATACTAATCTTTTCTTTTAAGGTGTCGAAGGCTTTCTGTTGTTTGCCTCCCCACCGAAACACCTTGTTCAATCTTTTAAAATCATGTAAGGGTGTTGCAATCAAGGAAAAGTTAGCAATAAACTTTCTCCAATATTGTGTTGCCCCTAGGAAGCTTCTAACTTCAGTTGCAAATTTGGGTTTAGGCCAGTTTATAATGACTGCAACCTTAGAGGGATCTATCTTCAATTCACCACCCCCTACTATATGACCCAAATAATTCAAAGATGTTTTTCCAAATTCACATTTTTATAGCTTAACATAAAGATTTTCTTTTTTCAAAACATCTAGAGTCTGCTTTACATGCTTCAAATGTTCTTCCCATGTTTTACTAAATACAAGAATGCCATCTAGATATACAATGACAAAAGCATCAACAAAAGGCCTGAGTACATCATTCATTACTCTCATGAAAGTAGCAGGAGCATTAGTTAAGCTAAAAGGCATAACTAACCACTCATATAGTCCCTGCTTTGTTTTGAAAGCAGTCTTCCATGAATATTTCTCTGCAACTCTGACATGATGGTAGCCACTATGCAAGTCCAACTTGGAAAAGTAAACAGCTTCTTTTAACTGATCTAATAGATTATCTAGGCAAGGGAGGGGATAACGATTTTTTATGGTTATCTTATTCAGTGCTCGGTAATCAATGCACATTCTCCATGAGCCATCTTTCTTTCTCACCAAAAAGTTGGAGACCCACATGGTGATGTGCTAGGTCTTATGAACCCTTTCTCGAGCATCTCTTATACCTACTTCTTGATTTCTGCATTCTCTAAAGCGAACAACCTGTACATTCTGATGTTAGGCAATGGAGCACCTTGCTGCAAATTAATATCATGTACTATTTCATTTTTGGATGGCAGACCTTTAGGTTCTTGAAATAGCATATCATATTCTGAAACAACTTTTTCTAAATCAGCTTGTTGTTTAGCATCATAGTCTTCAAATACATTGGTTTTATCATGTTTCTTTTCCTTTACAACCATCAGTAAAAATTGTTTACATGAATTCACAATTCTTTTCATCTGCCCTGAGTTTATGAGAGTATAATTATTCTTGAGTTTATGAGCTCTTACAATATATTTGATTCCATCTTTAACGAGTTGACACTTATTTTTAGCTCTATAGAAAATGGCTTTTCTATCATACAAGTAAGGACTTCCTAAAACAATTCCACATATATCCAAGGGAACGATATCTAACTCAACCTCATCTACAAATGTTGACCCAAAAGAAAACCTAAGTTTACATTGTCTAGTCACTTGCAGCTTTGCTTTATCACATACCCAACCCAATGGATATGGCTTCTTGTGAGGTGTGGTTACTAATCCAAGCTTCTTTACAATTGCTTCAGAAATTAAGTTTACTTATGAGCCACTATCAAACAAAATATCAATCTTTTGATGCTTGGAAATAACTCTAATATGAAAAATCTCATGTCTTCTTCTCTCATTTTCTTCACTATCAATAGTTTGGGCAGAATTACTAGAAGATGCTTCAGAATTTTTACCTTGTATACATGTGGTTGTGATTGTTGTTTCATCTCCTGAGTCCGACCCCAAATCCTTTTGAATAGTTGCAGCAGTATTCTTCTTTTTGCCACCAATCTTACTAGGTTTCAGCTCCAGATGAAAAATCCAGCAGTGGTCATCATCATGCCCATCCTTCTTGCAGTGAGTGTATGAAGGTTTGGTCTTCTATACTGCATTTTACTTCCTCTCTTTCCATTTCTTCTTTCTCTTTTCCTTGTTCTTGCTTGCAGTGGGTTTCGATGATCCCCCAATCTCTGGGTTCACATTCTTGCCTCTAGCCACTAGATGTGTAGCCTGAATAGATACCTCATCTATGCTAGTAGGATTAAACATGAGAATGGTGTGCTTTAAATATCTATGTAGACCACCTACATACTTCAGTAGAGTTTCAGGTGAGTCTAAAGAAATTCCTAGAATCAAAGCTCTTTTTCTAAATTCTTGGGTGTAGCTTTGTACACTTTTCCCTTTCAATTGGTGAAGAGTTTGCCAACTCATCATAGCTTGCTGCATATAAGCTAGCGGATAGAATTGTTTTTTAATTGCATAAACAAATTCATTCTAGGTAGAAAGAATTTTACCATGCTTCTTCAAATTAGCTTGTGCCTTGCCTTCCCACCATACTAGGGCAATTCCTCCAGGGCGTAGGCTAGCCAGCTGAATCTTTCTCCTTTCTAAATCGATGTTCTACACTCTGCAATATACATCAATCTATCTAATTCAGTTATCTAGCTTTTCTGCATTCAATTCTCCGTCATAAACTGGAAAATCAAACTTCACATCTAATTCAATTAAAGAAGGTTTCTTCTTTTTCTTTTCAGGGCTTTCTTTATGTGAAGAAGATGATGATGATGGGGGAGATGGTGGAGAGGGATTTTCTTCTTTTTCTTTGCCTTCTAGGTGGGCAAATAGAAGAGGTTCTTCTACTCATTTATCTTGTTTGGAAGTTGAAGAATATTCACCTCTACCTTTCTTAAATTCTCTATACATCTCTTCTACCATGGCTCTCATGGTCATGAAACTTTCCATGAACTGGGAGTTTGTTTCCAAGGGAGTTTCTTCTGCCATTTTCCTCCTAGGATAGACTCTTCCAATTTTTGGTTTATCTTCAACCAACTCTCCTTCTCCTAATTTAAGCTTTGTCCTAGTTAGCATTCAACAAAAAAAGAATCAAGCACAAGCTTGTCTAACCTTAGCAACCTAGAGCTCTGATACCACTTGATCCATAATTGATCAGACAAACAATAAGGTATTACAGACTCATGTGCATGGATGTGCCTATGTTATTTTATGCAACGAATTGATAAGATTGCGAAATACATAGGCAATGGAGCAGTAAAAGAGAACATAATAGGAAACACATATAAACATAATAAGTTTAATAAGGATTTCACCCAATACTCCTGGGCTACGTCTCCTGGTCCAACCTTTAGTGGTGGCCTCTCTATTAGGTTTTCAAAGGAGAGTTTTTACAACAGTGAGCTCAATTTGAGTCTCACACAATAGATACAAATCAGTAAGATTGTGCTTGGATCCCCCAAGTCTCTGGAGTACACAGACTCTCTTCACTAACTCTCGGTCTCAGTTGATTACAATAGTATGAGCCCAATATGAGACTCAATACATGACAGGCATATACAGAGGAGTTTGCTTGAACCTCTCAAGTCTTCTCTGGAGTACACAAACTCTATGACTCGCTTTGTCTTTGTCCCAACTCTGGCTCGATGTTGCCTTTGCTTCTACAGGTCAGCTCAACTTCTTCTCTCTCCATTCAGCTTACTACCTACTACTTACTGCTCTCCCTGCTTACTGCTCTCTTTTTTAGTTTGTGGCTTTAAAGCCAATCTGCTTCCTGACTGTTCGTTTCCACTTCCCAGCTTTCTGGTTCCCTTGCCTCTATCTGTTTGAATCCCTCTGTCTTGTGTAATCGGTCACTACATAACGCCTCACAGGGAGGTGGCCACCTACTTCATAACGGATGAGTGTCAATTCTCTTGGACATATCTGAAACAGCTATTTTTTTTCGTTACTCCAAGAATGTTCGTGAAACACGACCTTCTGCCAATGCATCGTCCATATCGAACTTCAAATATTTATGCGACCTTGCTTTATAATCCTGTCAAATCTGGTCATCCAACGGAATGTGTCTCCGCCGTTGATTTCGGGCCTCCAAATCCTACGATCATCATCCATATCAGGAAGATAAGTAACATGATGTTTACCCATCCAATGTGAGGATTTTTCTCTCTCTTCCGCCGGACACGTGGCAACCATTGTATGGCATCAGGCGAGACTCAGTTGAAACCGCTTACCACTCAAAGCCCTTCCAATATCCTGCCGATTTTTGTCGAATCCCACTTCTGATGGAATCGGAATGATATCTATTACATTTTATGATTTTTCAGGTCCAGGTGCTTGCAGCCTTTCCTTATTTGATGGGTTTGCCCTGCAATATGCGATTAGCGACCCCTGTTTCTCGAAATGGCCTCTGGCTTTTCTAATTTGTGATAGCGCACGTTACCATGGGCCGATGGTCTGCGGGCTTGACTGACGGTCCTCGTTGCTCCGCGCTAATCACAAATTGCAATTGTTACGAGGATACCTCCGATAAGCTTAATCTTTACAAGATTCGTAACCTTTGGCATAATTATGAAGAGTTCATGAAAACTTAGAGACTAGGCCTAACAACGTCCTAGGGACTAGGAAAGAGATTATACTTAGAGATGAATTCTACCTAATAATTATTAATAATCCTAACAAACAATAGATTTGTAACCTTTGGCATAATTATGAAGAGTTCATGAAAACTTAGAGACCAGGCCTAACAACCTCCTAGAGTCTAGGAAAGAGATTGTACTTAGAGATGAATTCTACCTAATAATTATTAATAATCCTAACAAACAATTTTTTGTTGTTTGATAATAAATTTTTAACATGATATTAACCACATGCAAGTTCCACATAATTTTATTTACTTTCATGGCCTCTCAATGAGTTTACTTGTTACCAACACCAATGAAGCCCATGTTGTTATTTAAAAGGTGCAATTTCTAATTGACCTCTCTTCTTTTCAACTGAAGAAATCCTGCATGGAGCAGCTTTTAGGCATACATAGTTATGCCTAGTATTGGACCACGAAACCTATGGATACCAAACCTCCCCACCTAACTGTTGGACCACATCCTCCCTCTATTTTATTATTGTTGAGGACAAAAAGAAAAATATTGCTATTAAAATGGGCTATGGATTAGATTCTAATGGTATATGTTTCCAGTATTTTCTAATATGTATAAAGCAATTTTGAATTTGGGTAAATTAAAATCTACATACAATTTCAATATCAAACCTTCAATGAGCTATTACGTACCTTACGACATCTTTTTTACATAGTATTGTGTCCTTGGTATAAGATTTAGTCTCTTAGAATAGTTTTAAGGGGAAAAAATATGGTTATCTCTATACAGCAAGATAGAGAAAGTCGATTTGTTCATAGGTGTTGCAAGCCCTTGCCCATATACATCTAATTTCAAATACAAAAAATGTCTCTTTATATGGTTTTGTTTATGGTTTGATCAAATTTAATGGTAACCACCTCCACTTGCAATGTTTATATTGCATGTGACAGGTAGACAACTAAACTCTGTCATAGATGTGGAAAATAAATTCAGGTTGGTTGGTTTATTTTATGCCATTTTAGCTAGTATCCACAATAGCAGAATTTCCCATTCTGTTTGGTAGATAGGTTTTCTATTGATTTTCCAATGCTCAAAACCTCGTTTGATAAGAATGATCTATGACAGCTTGTTCTAGCTTGGATTTCAATATAAAATGCCAAGTTGATTATCTTGCTTTTCTACAAAGTTAGTTAGTGGACACATTAGTAAGATTTTACACCCATTTCGGTAGATAGATTTTTGTTTTTATTTTTCATTAGCATGCAAGTCCAACTTAGTTTCATAGAGGGGTTGGATATATTTTATCAATATACTTTGATTGCAGTGGATTAGGTTAAAAATAAAGTTTGTTAATCCAACATGTAATATGAATTCACAACATTTTTTCTTAACTCAATCTAATGAGTTCTTTTGGGTGAGGTTGGGTGTTTATGTTTTATGATGCTTTAATATTTTATGTGCAATCCAATGTGTTTATTTGGGGTGGGGTTGGTTGTTTATGTTTTTTAATGCTTTAATATTTTATGTGCAATATAGAGTTTATGGCTTTTAAGGCTTTAGTATGTGTTTCATGATTAACCTTAAGCATTGTACATGTCAGGTAGGCACATCAAGGGGATGAAAAGGCTCCCCTTTACCCAAAGAGGTCACCAAGTACTAGTAATGAAAGCTTCCAAAAAAAAGATGGTTTTTTTGTTTTTTTTCCAATTGTTAAAGCTCCATTTTTTTTTACCTATAGTTTTCTAATTCCCACTAAAGAATTAGTGTTGTAATTTAATCCAAGTTAAAATAAATAAATAAAGTTTTATATGCTACAAGATCCTATGAATTGTATTGTATTAAAAAGTTTAAAACTTACATTAAATAGACACTTTTTTGTGAGGTGGAAAGTTGTATATATCTTCAATTGATACTAAGTCCCCTAGATATGATGAACTATTACAAAGTGTTAGAAGGTCTTGATAAAGTTGTAATTGTTTTATTCATGTTTGTTTCACAACAATATCTTTGTTAGTTAGAGATTCGTTACATATTTACACTTTCTGAAAATTTTTAGAAAATTTTATGCAAATGCTATAAAAACCCTAGTTATTAGTGAAGGAAATGTGGTAGTAAACTTTGCTCATGATATTCACCCGATAGCATGACACCCCTAGGATAACCCCTATGTGTGTTGTACATATCATGTTAAGGTTGGAGAGCCAAGAGATATTTTGGATCATATGTTCCCATGTACATATCTGTTTAAATAAATGTTTTCATGTTCATATGTTTTTGAGACCAAAGTGCTTGTGTGATTTTAGGTTGTTGAGCCAATATGCTAAAAGGTCGGCTAACCTAATTATGTGAACTTGTAAGTATAAGGTCGGCTAACCTAAACACTAGTAGTATAGGGACCTAACATGCCCCTCTCCTTCAAAAAGTGTTGTCCTCAACGCTTGAGTAGTTCTTGATACTTCTATATACAATTCTTGTCCTCCCATGTGGAATCTTCAGCGGGTAAGTTCTTCCACTTGATGAGATACTCTGATATTGATTTATTTTGTAGATGTTGGGTTCTTGTTTCTGTGACTGCTCCAGGTTCCAATATGATTTTTCCTTCCTCGTCAAGTTCTGGTAATATTGCTTGAACTGGGATCTTCTGCAACTTTTGAATGAGTGGCCACACTTGTTCGTCCTTCTTCCATTCATCCCTTGCTTCATTTATCCAATTTGGTTGGATAATAGAAATAGCACAAAACAATGCTTCCACATCCTCATCCTTTCTTGAGAGTGCATCTGCAACAACATTTTTCTTCCCTTTTTCATAGATGATTTCAAAGTCATAACCCAACATATTTGTGACCGATTTTTTATGTTCTTCTAAGCATAATATTTGTTCTAAAAAGTATTTAAGATTATCATGATCCATTTTTACCTTAAAGTTCCCATTAGGTAAGGTTTCCATTTCTTAAGTGCATGTAGTATTGCCAACATTTCCTTTTCATAAATAGCTTGCTTGAGATGTAGCCATAAAAATACCCAATCACCTACATCAAAACTTATTTTACTGCGATATTGATATGCCTGTTGTTTCATGATTCTACACCAAAGTGGTGTTATCCTTTAAAAGTTGGAGAACTTGTTGTTGATGCTCGATGTGTCACTACTTGAATATTTTTCTTCTTGATATGTCCTTCTATCTTAAGAGTTTGAGGAGTGGTAATTTCTTCCAATGCATTACAAGATATGGTCAAATTCATTTCTTGATGCTTGATGTGATCTTTCACTTC
>APFE031262702.1:21225-37153 GCA_000404065.3 Pinus taeda
ATGTGGAATCATTGCTTTGTGCCATTTCTATTATCCAACCAGATTGGATAACTAAATCAATGGATAAATAGAGGAATGACAAAGAAGTGTGGGCGTTGATTCAAAATTTGTAGTAATATCCAAGTACATATGATATATTTAGCTAGAAAAATGATTCATTATGTTACAAAGATCACTTATACCTTTGTAATAATTCCCAACTCAAACAAAAGACTCTTCTGGAATTGTACAAATCTCCCTTAGGATGGAACCCACCATTTTTTAAAACTTATCACGGGGTTAAGAAGGATTTTTTTTTGGATGGCCTTAAATGTTATATTCAAAAGTTTGTGGTAGAATGTTTGGTTTTCTAGCAAAATAAAGTTGAGACAATTAAGACCTCATGTTTGTTATAATCTTTCTCCATTCCAATTCAATGTTGGGAGGAGGTTTCAATGTATTTTATCACAGGTTTACCTAAGTCTGAAGGAAAGAGTGTCATCATGGTGGTAGATGATAGATTTACCAAGTATGCACACTTTTATGCATTATCGCATCCATTTAAATACAATACAATTGCCACTTCATTTACAGAAACAATTCAAAGGCTACATGGATACCCAAAGATTATTGTAAGCTACAAAGACCCCATTTTCATTGGAAATTTTTGGCCAAATTCTTTTTCTTGCCTGGGTACCCAGTTAGCTCATAGTTCATCTCATCATCCTCAATTTGATGGGAAACATTGAGATAGTCAACGGAGGTTTGGAAGGATATATTCATTGCTTTGTGTCAGATAAATAGACACAATGGGCCAAGTGGTTATGTTTGGCTGAATGGTGGTATAACACTTCCTTCCATACTGTACCAAAAATGACCCCATTTATGGCACTTTATGGATATCATCCACGATCCATCACATCATATTTAAGATAAATTTCTAACGTTCAAGTAATGGAAGATCACATCGAGAATCAACAAAAAATTCTCCAACTATTAAAGGATAACCTCACTTTGGCGATGAATAAAATGAAACAACAGACATATCAACATCACAGTGAAAGAAGTTTTGATGTAGGTGACTAGGTATTTTTACAGATACTTGTGTAAAACTATGATAAAATCGATTGAAACCTTCTCCCAATTTTGACTTGGAATGGATAAAGTTTGTAATAGACCCAGGGCCTTAATTGTCTCAACTTTATTTTGTTGGCAAACCAAACATTTCACCACAAATGTTTGACTATCAGATTTAAGGCCATCCCAAAAAAATTCCTTCTTAACCCTATTGTAAGCTTTTAAAAATCCTAAGTGCCCTCCTAAGGGAGAGGTGTGCAATTCTAGAAGAATATTTTGTTTGAGTTTGGAATTATTACGAAGGTATAAGTGATCTTTGTAACATAATGGATCAATTTTCTAGGTAAATGTATCAGATGTACTGGGATCTTAATGCAACTTTTGAGTATGGGTCCACACTTCTTTTTCATTCTTCCATTCATCCTGTGTTTCAGTTATCTAATCTAGTTGGATAATATAAATGGCACAAAGAAATTATTTCACATCCTCATCCTTTCTTGAGAGTGCATCTAGAACAACATTTTTCTTCCCTTTTTTGTACATGATTTCAATGTCATAACCCAAAATCTTTGTGACCCATTTTTGCCATTCTTCTAAAAATAATATTTGTTATAAAAGGTATTTAAAGCTATCATGATCTATTTTTACCTTAAAGTGTCTTCCCATTAGGCAAGGTTGTCATTTCCTAAGTGCATGTAGTATTTCCAACATTTCATTCTCATATATAGCCTTGTGTAAATAATTTCCTTTGATTAGATGACATTCAAAAGTAATGGGTCTTCCTTCTTGCAATAAAACAACACCAACTCCATTTACTAAGGCATCACATTCCACAATAAAGGTTTCTGTGAAGTTTGGTGTAACTAAAACTGTTGCCTGGCACATTGCCTCTTTAAGATGTTCAAAGGCCTTAGTTGCTTCTAGAGTCCAAGAAAATGCATCTTTATTTAGTAATGTTGTTAGAGGTGCTTCTATTCTCCCATAATTCTTGACAAACTTGTACTAATACCATGTCAACCCGATAAATCCTTGCAGATGCTTTATGGATGTCAAGATTTTCCATTCCTTAATGGCTTTATTTTGTTAGGGTCTACCTTAACACCCTCATGAGATATAATATGACCCAGATATTCCACCCCTTGTACTCCAAAGAAATATTTGGAGGCCTTTGCATATAATTGTTTCTCCTCCAATATTGTCAGCACCCTATCAACATGTTGAACATGATCCTTCCACGACTTGTTGTATATTAGTATATCATCAAAAAATACAAACGGAAAATTTGTAAGGAATGGTTTGAAAATGGAATTTATCAAAACCTGAAGTTTAGAAGCCGCATTCGTAAGGCCAAAAGGCATGACAAAAAATTCATAATGACCCTCATGAGTTCTAAATGTTGTTTTTAGAATGTCTTCAATATTCATTCTTATTTGATAATATCCTAAATGAACATCCAACTTGGGGAAGTAAATTTCTCCATGTAATTCATCCAACAATTCATCAATTATGGGAATGGTAAATTTATCTTTAATAGTGAGCTTGTTGATCTCCTTATAATCTAGACACATGCACCATGATCCATCCTTCTTGTGCACTAATACTACAGTAGTAGAGAAAGAACTTTGACTAGGTTGAATTATACTAGCCTCTAGTATTCCTGCAACCATACGTTTAATTTCATTCTTTTGGGTATAGGGATATCTACAAGACCTAATGTTTGGAGGAACACTTCCTATTATTAAAAGAATAACATGATCATGATCACGAATAGGTGGAATTCCTTTGAGAATCTCAAATACTTAAAATGATTGTCTAAGACATTTTGGAGATATGGATAAATAGATGATTTTGATGTGTCAACCTCTAGTTAAGATAAGTGTGCAATTATGCCTCATTGTTCTTTATTTAGAAGGTTTGTCATGCCATTAGAGTTCATTATCTTTCCTGCTTTCCCTGATATACCCCTTTATTCAACTTCCTTTCCTTCCAAAAAAAATCAACAAGATTTCTTGAAAAGTAAAAGCTATCGTACCCAAAGATTGTAACCATGGGACTCCTATTACAATATCAGCACCACCTGTTGGAATGGAAATAATTTGACTATTAAATACATATTCTCCCATGGATAGCTTGATATTATGGCACTTTCGAGAGTAATTTATGGTTCCTCCATTTACAACCATCACTCGACACTTTGGTGTTGTATATAGGAAGCAATTAAATTCCTTGGCTATCTTATAATGAATAAAATTATGGGTACTACCGGAACCAATCAACATTATTACCTTTTTCTTCTTGATATGTCCTTCTATCTTGAGAGTTTGAGGAGTGGTAATTCTTGCTAATGCATTACAAGATATGGTCAAATTCATTTCTTCTTTCTTGATGTGATCTTTCACTTCTTGAACCTTTTTCTTCTTGATATGTCCTTCTATCTTGAGAGTTTGAGGAGTGATAATTCTTGCTAATGCTTTACAAGATATGGTCAAATTCATTTCTTCTTTTTCTGGGGTTGGTTGCTGGTGTATATCCTCTTCTTTTAATTTTTCTTGATATTTTTCTTCCTCCTCTTTATAATCGATGTAAAATAATTTCTTCTCAGCACACTTATGACCTTTAGTGTATTTGTTATCACAATTGTAACAAAGCCCTTTTTCTCTTTTTTCTTCCAATTGTTGTGGCGTAAACCTTGTAGGTTGTGGAAAGCTAGGAGAAAAAACACTTCCATTATAGTCGTGAGTGGTGGATTCCTCGTTTCCATAATTTCGCTTTAATTTTTTTTTGCCAACCTAAATGCCTTCTCTAATGAATCAGGTTCCCAAAGATAAACCTTATTTTGAATGTTGTCCTTTAAATTCCCTATGAAGACATCAATCATTTGCTTCTCTAGAATATCATTTACCGTTATATTCAATTTTTGAAAGTCCTCAATATGCTCTGCCATTGAACTCTTTTGTTTGATATTTGTCAATTGGCTAAAGAAGGTGTTTCTCTTTGTATCCTCATAATGCATTATCATTTCCTCCATGAAAATTGACCATGTGACAAGTGGTTTACGAGAACAAAGCCCTTCATACCATAAAAATTGATTCAGTTCCAAATGTAAAGATGCAATACGTACCTTTTGTAATAGTTGTACCTTTTGTAACAGTTGCACCTCATGTAGATCAAAATATTGCTCCATCTGTAGTATCCAATTTACCAAATCCTTGTCATCAAACTTCCTCATATCGCCTTTTCTTGATTTTAGGAGCTTGATCTTGAAACCACTGTAACTCTCTAATTTCGGATCTCCTAGTTCTGAAATTGCGACCTGCAGTAGCCCTCTATGTCCTCTTTCCAATGCCACTAGTCTAATCAAAATTGGATTCTCCAAGAAAGAGTGATGCAAAAATATCCCAAGATGACCTGATTATATACATTTTCAGAAGAGCGTACTTGTATGAAGTGCCACATGTCATTGTTTCGACCTTCGGATTGGAAAACAATATACAGAAAACTATAGTATGTCCTCTTTCTATAACTTCTTACGAAATTTCAATCTGATGCTCAAAGAGACGGTTATGATGATTTTCCCCAGGTCACCTGTTTGGGATGTAATTTGGGACCTTGCAGAAACCCTAAATGTCTTGGACTGTATATACGACAATATAGTGAAACAAGGTCTTAAATTTGGGCCCGAGCTTCACCATGATTTTGGTTCAAATGTATTTTAATTGCAGAGTCTGAACCTTTGTAGAATACAAATTATAGGGAAAATGCCACAATGTCCTGATTGAGATGGAATTCTGGAGCTTGCAAAAACCCTAACTTCCTCAGATCATATCTCCGAAAATATAGCGAGAAAATATTTGAAATTTGGACCTGAGATTCTGAAAGATTTCGGCTCAAATGGTTTTTTTTTAGCTTCTAAAACATCGCAAAAAAACGTTATAGCAACAATTCCATGATGACCTGTTTGGAGCAGTGAAACCCTAGAATCCAAAGCTTTGATACCAAATGTTATGAAACCATCTCACAAAAATATATAAAAGAGAGATCAATGCCTTCAAAATGAGCCTCTTCAAGGGGGCAACCTCCTTTACATTACACAAATGAATAATTCTTGAATGATACAAATGACAAGACCTCCTTTCTATATATAGGAGTCTAAGGGATCATAACATAATCAGAGCCGACATAACAATAATAATGTAAGGGCACGATAATAACAACAATGGGCTTCTATGGGGCACAATAATAACAATATGGGGACTACATGGGCACAACAATATAATAAGGGGGTTGTAATAATAACAATAAGGGGTTACACTAGTAGTATAGGGACCTAACAACATATATATTAATAAAATGCATCATTGTTGAAAACCAAGTCAAACAAGAGAGTATGGTGGGTTAAGAATCCATGAGTGTAAAAGAGGGCTAAGTGATAAGTGATGAGGGCATTAAGCCTAGGGGACTAAGGCATTATTAAAATAATCCCAAGTAAAAAGTGCACATGTTTTATCCACAATCCATAAGTGACTTCCTTGAATGTCACTTGTCAAAAAAGGAATGTGCACATAAAAATTAGATTTTAGTGTATTACAGGGGGATTCAAGGATTTTGACCAAGTGTGGATGACTAGACTCCCTATATGGGGAGAAGGCTCTAACCATGTGACATATTTAATTCCCTATAAAATTCCTAGGTGGATTTAAGGATAGGGGATACATTTCTTTATTGGGAGGCCAAAGAGTACCTAGAGGTTCATGATGGAAATTGGAACTCCTATAAGTCACGGGGCTTTGAAACATCCCTATCCTGCCTGAGTTGAGAACCCTAGAAGACTAACAACATAGCTTGATGAACTATGGGTGTAAAGAAGGGGGTGCACTAACTTGGGTTGTGCAGCCTGAAGAGAAATGTGAAACTGTTGGTTAGATGTCTTTGGGGTTTGGTACCTTGGCCTTGTTCATGTTCGACATTGGTTATGTATCATAGTTGGCTTTAGGTAAGTCTTTGTGCTTTTTGAGTCAAGATTGCATCTCAGAGGTGTCCCATTGCTAAGATATTATGAGAAATGTGGTCTATGGTTGGATGGAACATCTAAGGTTTGTAACCAATCATTATGTCCTTTAAAAGATAATTTTTATTTTTATCCTTATATGTTTTCCATTATATTTGTCTATGTATTTTCACATGTTACATATAAATAGTAATTTAAATGTTTTTAATTATAAATTTATATTCTAATGCATGAGAGAATTGCAAAATAGAATGCATTAGACACGCATGATATATTTTATAAGAATCGAATTCAAGGGGAAATTTCCGACAAAAGAAAAAGAAAATTACAAAAGTAATTATACACCCAATGGTTGACCAGGGGCATTACAAAGTGGTATCAAAATATAGGTTACAAAACTCAAACCATAGGGTTCCAACTTCGTTTATTGAGAGAAAAACTATAGGTTGCATGGAAAATGTTTGATATAATTTCTCAAAGAGGGGAAATGGGGTCAAATTTCCAATTATGGGTGGAATTCAGAGGAAGAAATCCACTGGGAATGATAAATATACAAGTAGAAAGGTCAATTTTCCAACTATAGGGTTGGAATTAGCGAATCGATTGGTAAATTATAGCAACAAATCTGCCAATTTAGTGTAGACCAAAGTTCTAGAGAATGAAATTTGTTGATGGAGAACACACACACATATATGTATATATGGAAAATTCAAAATTTTCCATATTATGACATCAATTTTGAGGGGGAAATGCCATGTGGTAGTTGAGATGGCATGTGGAGGTAGATAGGTGGTCGACACATGACACGACTGAATGCCATTAGAATTCAATGGGGTTATTTGACACCCTCATAACTTTTATATAATATCGATATGAATAGTTGATCGTGATCAAGATAAGTCGTTGATCATTGTGAACATATAAAACTAGATATGGATTTTAACCATCGGATCGAGTTATTATGGCCATTTGATCCATAAAAAATGCAACTACCTTAACCATCATACACATTGCAATCCAATGTGGATTTGGACCATCAAATTGATTTAGTTGTGGTCATTGGATCCGTCAAAATGCAACTCTCTTAACCATCATTCACATTACAACCTGATATGGATTTGGACCATCAGATCAAGTTAATCATGGTTTTTGGGTCCATTGACAATGCTACTCTCTTAACCATTGTGGACATTGCAACCCGATATAGATTTGAACCATTGGGTTGAGTTAATCATAGTTGTTGGATCCATCATAAATGCAAAATTTTGTAATCCATCGTGCATTTTTCTATCTGATATGAATTGGGGATAATCGATCTACTCTAGGATCAATTGTCATATATGCAAGTGTGCAAGTCATGTTATGGGAAGAAGTGGGGAACTGACCCCATATGTTATCACGGCTAATAAAAGAATGTTATGTGGAAAGGTGCAAATTAATTGGAACCTTTCCATCTTAACAAATGTTAGTAAGGCACCATTTGAGCCATCAAACTCAAGTGGAGACTGAAAGGTATAGAAAATGGTTTGTATGAATTCCAAGTGTCCAAGGAAAGACATGCAAACCCAGTTTGTGTCTAATGTTAACTTCGGGATATATATGTTGGAAAATTAAAGATTTTATATTAGGGTTTTATTCTTCGATCTTGATAATTACTTGTGAGTGTGTTGGATTATTTTACTTCTTTATTATATTATCTTTCATCAATCAATTATACATACATGAATATCACAAAACAAGAGACACAAGATATAGGCACATGCCAGGGAAAAACCCCCCTCGAGGGGAAACCCAGTCAAAGTAATTCTTGCTTTCAATAGTATTCTTTGAGACTCTTCACCCTAGACCAAGACCATACTTTCCATCCACACCATGTTAGCCTCCAAGATCTTCGACCCTTTCCAGCAACTTTTACTATACAACAGATCCTAGCAACATGCAGCTTCCGATAGCAGTAAAACACTAAGAGACTTCAACCTCCTAAACCAAACCACGAAACAGAGAGATAGAGAGGCACCAAAACTTCGATTTTCCTCTTCTCTAGAGACTACCCCAAAATCGCACTTATTTCCTCCTTCCGGTAGTAGACTTCGCGTCCCTAACATTTCCCAAAAGATATCGAATTGCTTGAGAGAGTAAATGCTCCAAATGATTTCGACTTCCTTCTATATATAGCCTTCTTGTGGGTCGAATGAGGGTCTCTAGGCTGAATTGATCTTCCTTAGGTCGACATGATGTGGAGGACACATAATTCATATTTTGCTTGATACAAAACCTTTTTACTTGATCTGAAAGCCCAAGAAGGCTCTCTTCAAATGTACAATGACTCTATAAACTCAATATTAATCCTAGAAGTCCACAATGGGGACTTTGAATAATATAATGATGACCCAAGCATGAAACTTATTCTTTAATAAGTCATTGTTACAATAATAAAAATTATTTTCTTTATTATTTTGACAAGTACATTACATAATGACTCAAGTACATTATTGAAGACCGAACATAGTTAATTTTTCCAACACTCCCTCTTAACTAGGGAGGTTTTCATAATGTACAAATACAATGGAAGATCTCAAACTATATGAAAACATGAAAAACCTTTAGGCACTAGAATACCATGGACTAGATTCCTGACCAAGGCAATCTATCTAGCTAGTCACTCAACAATTTAGGCACTGCAATGCCATGGACTAGATTCCTGACCGGGGCAATCTATCCAACCAGTCACTCAACAATTTAGGCACCGAAATGCCATGGACTATATTCCTAACCAAGGCAATCTATCCAAGTGTTACTAAGGTGGACTCGATATTTCAACCCCTCTAGGTACCATCAAGATTACTTGCTAACCATCAACCCAAACATACAGGTGTGTTTCCATTCCTGACATCAACACATAGTGTCGGCTTGATGTCTCCCCGGGCAATGCTTCAATCACTAATCCTCAACAAATCTCTCCCATTCCTTTATCATCAATACAATCACCAATATCTACCAAACCCAACAAGTTCCTTAGATATTTGAACTTCTTATTAGGAAGAGCCTTTGTCAAAATGCCTGCTACCTGTTCTTCTGTTGGACCATATTCTAGCGTCACGGTCCCATCCTGCACCAAGTTCTCAATAAAGTGGAACTCTTTATTGATATGTTTTTTCCTTGAATGGAACATGAGATCTCCAAACATATTGATACAACTTTGATTATCACAATTAATCATAGTAGGACCCAGAGACTTTTCAAACAAGTCTATCAGAAGCTTCCTTAACCAAGCATCCCCTTTTCCTACTTCACATGCAGCCACATATTCTAAATCGACACTACTCAATGCATTGGGATCTTGCTTCCTACTCATCCATAAGATCATAGCAACTCCCAAACTAAAGAATCCTCCAGTAGTTCTCCTTCCATTTGTCTCACTACCACCCCAATCAAAGTCTGTGGAGCCAATTAGCTTGACTTCCTTACTATCATACTTTAGGCAGTGATGTATAGTGACACGAAGATACCTCAATATATGTTTTGTAGTTATTCAGTGATCATGACGAGACTCCAAGTGAAAATGACTAAGAATGTTCACTGCAAAACATATATATGGCCTAGTATTTACCATATACATTAGGGAACCCACAAATTGACGATATGAGGTAGGATCCACGAGACTCGAGTTGGAACTCCTCAACTTCTTGAGATTGGTGATCATAGGAGTAACCATCGGCTTAGATTCCATCATCCCAAATTTTTGCAATAACTTGATGATGTACTTTCCTTGCCCCAAATATATCGCCCCAGTTCTATGCCATACTTCTAGACCTAGGTATTAATGCATCAGTTCTAGATATTTCATCTCAAATTCAGCTACCAACATCTTCTTGCATTCTTGAATTCTTCATTCTACACCAGTGATGGATAGATCATTCATATATAGTAGAATAATGACTTGCTCATTATTCACAACCTTGATATATAGATTTGGATCAGCAGTACTCTGAACCCAATCTTGGGAAGATATGCATCTATTCTTGCATGCCATTCCCTTAGTGCTTGTTTCAAGCATATAGAGCCTTCTTGAGTCTACAAACATGAGAGTCCCTGCTATTCACTTCAAATTCTTCAAGTTGTTCAATATACACTTCCTCATCAATGGTATCATTAAAAAATGTGGTCTTAACATCCATTTGATGGATATTCCACCCCATTGTAGTGGCCAGTGAAACCAGTGATCTAATGGTATTGTACCTTGTAGTAGGTGCAAATTTTTCTTCATAGTCAATTCCTTCCTTTTGAGAGAAACCCCTTGCAACGAACCTTGATTTATACTTGTCTATACTTCCATCAACATCATGTTTGATCTTATAGATCCACTTTGATGTGACAATCGATTTGTCACTAGGTATAAGAACGATTTCCCAAACCCCATTCTTCATGATGGATTGATATTCTTCCACATATCTTTCTTCCAAACCTCTTCATGCTCAACTTCCTGGAATGTATATGGCTCGGCTTCAATCAACTTTATCATATATGCAGCATAACCAGAATACCTTTTCAGTTTCTTAGTTTCCCTAGAGGACCCTTTCGCAGCTTCATGTCCTTCAGCATCTTCTAATGTAGCTCTCAACCAATATGGCCTCTTCCTTTTGGCTTGGATAACCACTGATTGAATAGGCTCACTTGGTCCTTCTTCTTCATCATTTACAGTAAAGTTCTCATGAGCTTCATCTTCTTCAAATACAGGAACTTCATCATCATTAAAATTAATAGGAATATCCTTTGATTTCTTGTAAGCTTGATTCTCATCAAATATGACATCCCTGCTTACTTCAATGTATCTTCCCACCTTTATGTAGATTCTATAAGCTTTTTAGGTAAAACTATAACCAACAAATATTCCCTTGATATTTGTTGAGTCCAACTTATTTCGCTTGTCCTTCGGAACATGGACATATGCTGGACTTCCAAATATGCGGAAATGATCCACACTTGGCTTCTTTCCTGTGAATACTTCTTTGCGTAGTATTATCAAGACTCTTATGACCACTTCTATTTTTCCATACACGAAAGTCATCGCTACTTCACCCCATAAGTACTTCAGTAGATCTTGATCAAGGAGCATAGTTCTAATACCTTCTTCAATTGACCTATTATTTCTTTCGGCCAATCCACTTTGTTCGGGATAGTAGGGAACAATGAGCTCTCTCTTAATACCTACATCCTTACAATATGAAATTAACTCTTTAGAGGTGTATTACCCACCATTTTCATACCTTAGAGTCTTTATCTTCTTTTCGATTAGTGTTTCCACCTCGGCCCTAAACTCCTTGAACTTATCAAATACTTCATATTTAGTTTTGAGTAAGTAGAGCCATGTCTTCCTCGAATTGTCATCAATGAATGTTACATAGTAGAGATGACCTGCAAGTGTCATATAAGACATGGGCCGGAACACGTTAGAATGAATGAGATCTAATATTTCTTTAGATCTAGAGTCACTATGATGAAATGGTTTTCTAGTATGCTTCCCCAAAGAACATCCTTTGCATACACCTTCATGATCTAGCTTCATATCAAGAATGTCATTAACCAATTGACTAAGAAAAGGGATGAACCTATAATGAAGATGGCCATACCTTCGATGTCGTAGTCAAATGGGACTTATTTCCATATGAACAAGAGCTTGACGAGATGGAGTGATAACCCGATAAATACTTCCTTCACAAACTCCAATAACCCTAGCTTTGTCAATACTAGAGTTCTTTCCCAAAACCAATGCTTTTCCATCAACAAAATAAATTATTTCCCATTTATCTTCTAAACAAGAAATAGAAAGTAAAAAAAAAAATCAAACCTGGGACACAGAGAATGTTGTTGAGATGCAACTTCAATCCATTGTCCAACTTTAATGATGTAGATCCCAGGCCTCTAATAGCATAGCTTTTGTTCTCACCCAATTCCACTGCATGGGAGGATGACTCCTTTGATAGTGTGTGAATTTTCTTAATTTCACCTATCATATATTTCGATGCTCCACTATCAATGATCCATGCATTATCATCAGTAAGAGATCCTGTAAGGGTAGCCAAGAATCCATGACTCTTGACTTTGTTGAATAGGTAGTAGATGATCTTCTTGATTCATCTTCCAGCCAACTTGAAACCCAATCTTATGCAGTTCACTATAGAGGGAGAATCCATGCCAACAAAGTGATCTTAAAGATATTCAACTTCTCTTGACCTTAGCTCTGATTCCATGTTAGAAAATCAAAGATATTATATTAGGGTTTGATTCTCAGATCTTGATAATTACTTGTGAGTGTGTTGGCTTCTTTTCCTTCCTTATTATCTTATCTTTCATCAATAAATTATACATACATGAATATCACAAAACAAGAGACACGAGCTATAGACACATGTCAGGGAAAAGCCCCCCTCGAGGGGAAAACTCAATCAAAGTAATTCTTCCTTGCAATAGTATTCTTTGATACTCTTCACCCTAGACCAAAACCAGACTTTCCCTCAACACCATTTCAACCTCCAAGATCATCGACCCTTTCCAGCAACTTCGACTATACAGCAGATCCCAGCAACATGTAGCTTCCAGCAGTAGCAAAACCCTAGAATACTTCAATCTCCTAAACCAGACCACAAAACAAAGAGAGAGAGGCATCAAAACTTCGATTTTCCTATTCTCTAGAGACTCCCCCAAACTCGCACTTCTTTCCTCCTTCTAACAACAGACTTCACATCCCTAGCACTTCCTAGAAGATATTGAATTTCTTAAGAGAGTGAGTGCTCCAATTGACTTTGACTTCCTTCTATATATAGCCTTCTTGTGGTTCGAATGAGGGTCTCTAGGCTGACTTGATCTTCCTTACGCCGACATGATGTGGAGGACACCTAATTCATATTTTTCTTGATATAAAAACTTTTTACATGATCTGAAAGCCCAAAAAGGGTCTCTTTGAATGTACAATGACTTTATAAACTCAATATTAATACTAGGAGTCTACAATGGAGACTTTTACTAAGTTCATAATGACCCAAGCATGAAACCCATGCTTTAATAAGTCATTGTTACAATAATAAAAATTATTTTCTTTATTCTTTTGAAAAGTACACTACATAGTGACTCAAGTACATTATTGAAGACTGAACATTGTTACTTTTTCTTACAATATATACATAAATGTACTTACTATTTGACAGAGCACACAAAGGCATTTTGTATGACTAATAACAATTACATAACAAAGTTACAGGTGCTATTCGATTTGTAGGAATTTACAGGGTAAGTTCCTTAGATAGAACACCAAAGGACGCTGCCCACAAACATATCAAAGATCAATACACCAGTATTCTTGACGTGGTTAAAACCCTCAAAGAGGGAAACAGTCCACGGCCTGAGCCAACGTGGCCACTTTAGGCAATTTATTAATAGAAGAAAGAAAAATTACATAAGCTTCTCTCATGAGCGGTCACCCTACAAATGACCCTCCATGCTCTTTAAATAGAGATCATGGACCAATCGGGTGTTAAGCCACAGATCAAGTGTCAGTAATACTGAGGAGAGAATTAATCGTCAAATCACTTCATGTCTAGAACATATCGTGGCCGTCAGATTGTAAATTACAAAAGTACATAGTAAAGAAATGCACTTTACCTAACTCTACACTAGACCAAGTTATACTTAACTATTTCTTATGTGTCGGAATATCCTAACATCCCCCCTTAAGAATGACTTGGGATAGGATTGAAGGATGTATAAATAAGACACAATAGGAGAAGGAAGGAGGCATTAGAACCTATCCACCCTTAGTGACAGGTTCCTGAACTCCAACCATAAATCGAAGTTTAGTAAACTTCACCTCGGTGAGAGCCTTTGTAAAGATGTTTGCAACCTGATCATCTGTTGAACAATATTGCACTTCAAGAACATGGTCATGAATGAGATTTCTGATGAAGTGCATGTGTAGTTCAATGTGTTTTTTGCGCTGATGTTGGATTGGATCTTTGCATAGTTGAATGGCACTTTGATTATCACAGCAAAGTGTAGTTGGATGTTGCTGCTAAAAGCCAAACTCTAAAAGGATCTGACGAAGCCACAAGGCTTCCTTACTAGCTTCTATGGCGCCACGATATTCTACTTCTGTTGAAGAAAGAGAAATGGCACTTTTTTTCTTACAAACCCATATAATAGGTCCAAAGCCAAGAGTGAATACATAACCGATAGTAGACTTCTGATCATCAGGGTCACCAGCCCAATTGGAATCAGTGAAACCAACCAATAGAGGAGATGCTTCTGCACTGTAATGAATCCCAAACTGAACTGTACCTCGAACATAATGAAGTATTATTTTAGTTGCTTTCCAATGACTTTCATGTGGGTTTTGCATAAATCGAGCAATAAGGCCAACAACAAAGGAAAGGTCAAGACAAGTATGGGTCAAATACAAATTTTTTCCTACAAGCTGATGGTATAATGTAGCATCAACTTCAAGGGAAGTATAAGTGACTAAAAATTTGACTCCAAATTGAAAGGGAGAAGGGGCTAGCTTACAGTCTTCCATGTCAAATTGGCATAGAAGATCACATGCATACTTGGACTAGGAAAGGGAAATACCTTCCTTGGATTGCAAGACTTGAAGACCAAGAAAATAATGCAAGTTTCCTAATTTTGTCATTTCAAACTGCTTTTTAAGGCTGGACTTCACATGGCTTATAAGGTTGGGATCACTACCAGTAAGGATAAGATAATCAACATAAAGAAAAAGAATGATAAGAGACTTACCCACTTTCTTGGTGTAGACATTATTGTTCGAATGACACTTAGAAAAGCCAGTATCTAAAAGAAAGATATCCATTTTGGCATACCAAGCCCGAGGGTATTGCGTGAGACCATAAAGGGATTTCTTAAGCCGACATATAAGGCTGGAGTCTGTTTGTGTTCCATATAGATTTCTTCATGCAAGTCCCCAAGCAAGAATGCAGATTTAACATCCATCTGATAGACTTCCCATTTGAAAGAGTCAACAAGGGAAAGAAAAAGGCAGATACAGTTCATTTTGGCAACAGGGGAGAAGGTTTCAGTATAGTCAATGCCTTCAACTTGTGAAAAACCCTTAACAACAAGATGATCTTTATGTTTATCAACTTTTCCATCTGGTCCAAACATCATTCTGTAAACCCATTTGTATCTAACAAGTTTTCGTCCCTTTGGAAAAGGAACAAGATCCCATGTATCATTTTCCAATAATGAACGATATTCTTCATTCACAGTTGTATCCCAATTTGGATGGCCTGAAGCTTCTGCAAACGTGTCAAGATCATAATTCGCTGAAGCTTGAGCCAGTAAAGAAGAGGTTCTATCGAACTGAGAACGTGTATGTCTTTGATCTGTAAGATCACCTGCAAGAGCACCTACTGCATCCCAAGTAGCATGGACCCATTTTGGAAGTTTAGGAGCTGAAGGAGGATCTTGAGAAGATGGGGGAGGATTTTCATCCTCACTTTCATCATCTGAAGAATAAATATTTTCAAAAGTAGAAGGGATAGAGAGAGGTGGCACATCCCTCGAACTAGGGTCATAGGCCGATATATTTTCAGCAAACTTTACATCTCTTCTAATGATAACATTTTTGTACTTAAGTGGAATAAGTCTATATCCTTTGACATCTTCAAAATATCCAACAAAAATACATTTTTCACTCTTAGGTCCTAAAGCTTTATGTTTCTCATCTAGAATATGGGCCCATGCTTCACTTTCAAAAACACGAAAGTGACTTACATCTGGTTTAATTGAGCTCCATGCTTCTTCTGGAGTGATATTCTTTAAAACCTTAGTAGGAGTGCGATTTACTATGTAATT